>JAUCMT010000068.1:20099919-20117954 GCA_032357475.1 Enteromius thamalakanensis
CGCACATTTCCAGGATTGTCCGTACGCAATGTTTTAGTAATAATTCTACGCATGTCTTTGTACATGAGGCCCCAGGACTCAAAAGGAGCTTCTACCAAGTATTGAGTACATATACAGTAAATGAACATACTTTCCAAAAGGCAAACAATTAATATTGGTCATGTGAAGTATTCTACTTTGTGGAGATGGTATAAAGGTGGGGTTTTGTTAGATGTGAGCTGAAATCATCACAATTAAAAGAACAAAGACTTCAGTCTGTATGGACTAAATTTATTTAATACAGGAGTTTTACAGCTTGAGTTGAATTACTGAAATTAATACACTTTTCCATGACGTTGTAATTTATTGTTTTCCAATATACTAAAAGTCCATAATCCTTAATGTTTCTTTAGGTGAAAAGCTTCATACCCTGTTTTCACATTTCAAAGCAGTTTTATGGACAGAGCATTTTAGATGATTTTAAGTTAATATTTTAATGATGATTTTTTTTTATTAAACCACTGTTTAATAAACTCTCACTCTCATTTTGACGCCACCCATTTACTGCAGCTGATCCGTTGGTGAGCAAGTGATGTATATCTCTCCAAAAATATGTTCCCTTAAAAAAAAAAAACTCGTCTACATCTTGGATGTCCTCAGAGTTTCCTTGCGAGCATACTATTCCTTTAATGATTAAAACAACTTACATCTGAAGTCTGCTTGGTTTGTAAATCATGATCTTTATTGAATTGCCCTGCTTTTCGATCCACCAGACGTTGTGGAAGGCATCCAGAGTGGTCGGAAGTCTTCGTACTATCATCAGAAGTTTCGCCGTGTTCCTGAGCTGACTCAGTGCCGGGAAGGAGATTATTTGTGCTATTATGAGGCCGAGATGCAGTGGAGAAGAGACTAGTATGTAGCATCAGAAAGCCTGTATCATTACAGATTGCATTACATGATGAAGTGTTGTGCACCCAATCACTATATTGTTTTATTTTGCCTGCAGTAAGGTGGATCAGGAGATTGTGAAGGTGATCCAGGAGCGTCTTCGGGCCTGCCAGCAGCGTGAGGGTCCCAGTTATAAACAGAACTGCAATAAAGAATTGCAGCAGTTTGATGAAGTTTCCAAGGCCTTTCAGTCACGCTGTGAGTATCGTGTGGTAGAAATGCTTTTGTTTATGTGCTCTTTTAAATGCATTCGATATGTAACACAATGGGACGGGTCAGCTGCACTAGATTTGATCTAACATGCTTTTGAGTTGTCAAGGAAATCAAGTGTTTTATATAAATGTCCAAGAGGTATTTTCTGCCTGTTGTGTAATTTTTTGTCCAATTCTTCTAGATGGGGATCTTGGTGCGTACGCCAGCGCACGGAAGTGTCTGATGAAGCAGAAGGAGAGAATGATGGCAGAGCAACAGCAGGCATAAACCTAGAAACCTCTCCTTTGGCTTTTCTATGTCAATCTCTCTCATCTGTGTATCAAAGTGTAAAATAAAGTTTATTGGAAAGTGACTTCTCAGTAGCGGTTATTTAGTAAAATCCAGTCAGTTTTTAATGTTATTTATGCTTTAGTTCAATATGGAGTTGTGTATACAGTAGTCAAAGTGGATCAAAACCTTTCATCAAAGTTGTCCTAAAATCGAAAACAATACCTAGGACAACTTTAAAACCTTAACTTAATCCACTTTTAATGTTGAGTAATATAGAGGTTTCCAACATTTTAAAAGCCACTTTTTTTTTCCATGTGTAACGACTTATCGCCATTTGCGGCTCAAAGTTTATAAATCAGTTTGGTTTCTTATGTTCTAACACTGGTAGCTTCTGGACAGCAGGCATACTGATGTACACCATCAGCACAAATATTTAATGACCTGCAGTCTTTTAAACTCAAACTATGCTGAAAGCGGGAAATGCATTATGAATTGGCACAACCATTAACATTTCTTCAGCAGCAATTAGTATGATTTTTGAAAGATTATGTCATACTAAAGACTGCACTAATGTTGAAAACTCTGCTTTACATGACAGGAGTGAAATTGAAAATATAAAAATTACAATACCATTTGATTTTAATCAAATACAGGCGTTAAACAATCTTATTCACATGGCGTGCTGTACTTATACTGAAGTGGCTATGCTGTAACATTTTAGACTCCATGTAGAGTGCATTTACATTTGAGTCTGCCCACTTTGTTTGGTCAGATTTGGACACGTAGATCAAGTTCACAAACCATTTGCTTTCAAAAAATATGTCAAACACGACAACCCAGACTGAAAGTTGGTTCTCTTTCTGGACTTTTATTTCAATCCATTGTACAAAATTTAGGAGGCTGCCTGAAGAGCTCCCTGAGTCCTCTGAACAGAGACCCTGGTGTGAGTCTTGGCCAGATGATCAGTGAATTCCTGAAACGGGACAGACACTTTTAGATTCAACACCACCATGATGCATTTGTGAAAAGGATGAGTGTTGAAGAGATACATTACCTGGTAAGGAGACTTTGTAAACACTGTTTCCTTCCAGAGATCAGGGGTCAGGTAGCTGTACGTCTTTGAGATCGCGTCAAAGGTGGCCTTGGCTGCAATGAGAAAACAGACCTCATCATCATCATCAATTCTCAATGTAATGTTGTATTATGAAACTCTGGCATTCAAATGAAAGCTCTTACCAAAGTTGCCCAGAGTGGCGGTACAGCCCCTGGCTGAGGTGTAGCAATCGTCGATACCGGCCATCATCAGCAGTTTCTTGGGGACGGGAGCCGACACAATGCCGGTACCACGGGGAGCGGGGATGAGACGCACCAGGACGGAACCACAGCGACCGGTCACCTGAGCAGTTACACGTTCACTCATTAAAAACACACCTTAACAGCGCACAAAACCACCTGCGAACACTCACCTTGCATGGCACGGTGTGTGGTTTTCCGATCTTGTTACCCCAGTATCCTCTTCTGACGGGAATGATGGACAGTTTGGCCAGGATGATGGCACCACGGATAGCGGTCGCTACCTCTTTGGAGCACTTCACTCCCAGACCAACATGGCCGTTGTAGTCACCAATAGCAACAAAGGCCTAGAAGATTGAGAAACAAACAATTATGGAACTATTTTAAAAAAGCTACAGGGAATTTGACTAGAAGTTAACACTTGGAACGCAAGAGGTCACCTTAAACCTGGTGCGCTGACCAGCCCTGGTCTGCTTCTGGACAGGCATGATCTTCAGGACTTCATCTTTCAGTGCTGTACCCAGAAAGAAGTCAATGATCTCAGACTCCTACAGGAAAGAAAGGCAATAGTGTTACACAAAAAAAACGTTACTTTGTGGTGGTTTTTGGTAACTTTAAAAATCGCATTAAACCAGAAATAAAAGCAAATCCTTCCTTTGTATGGTGACATACAACTTCAAACCGAAAGATCCTCTTAGCATGGTGAGCTTTAGCTAAGTGTCACATACTGAACTCTTTAAAAGCTGTAAAGCATTCAGAAGGTTGAAATTGTGCATTTTAGCCAACTTTACCTTGATGGGCAGAGAATACAGGTAGATCTCCTCCAGAGTCTTGATCTTCATGTCCTTCACCAGACGACCAAGTTTGGTCACGGGCACCCACTGCGAAACAAATAGTTTATTAACGAACAGACGGAGGCTATAACTACGCATCTTATTGTTATTGACAGCTGCTCGCTATAATAAAAAAAAAATCTATAAAACCGTACTCAAAATATGATAAAAACACAAACAAATATATAACATTAACGCCAGACTATAACCGTAACAGAGCAGGAGCTGGCTGGTGAGTTACCTCCTTATCCTCAGATTTTCCTCCGCGCGCCCCGCGGCCTCTTCCACGGCCCCTGCCGCGACCACGACCGCGTCCCCGGCCGCCAGTGCCGAAACCCCCGCGAAAACCTCCTCTACCACCGGCGTCGTCCGCCATTTGCTGTAAAACACGAAATCACGGTTAATTAGCTAACAAGTTACTCGAATGACAGTTGAAGACAGATGCACATGTAACTCACAACCCCGGCTTACAATCATCATTATAGCCAAATTACGCATGTTAACTTGTACAATAAACGCGAATTGTACAATAGTTAAAAACGTAAGGAATTTACCAACTATACCGTTGCCCCGCCATCTTTGAGACCATATACATATAACGTTACATAAAAGTGACTTGAAAAACACCTATCCGCTCAATTCATGATTAATTTTGCGCCCACATTGTTTCTAAGACGCACACAGATGTCATCAATTGAAATGTAGCATTCTGATTTCGCGATTGAGGAGATATTAACAGATATTGTTTAGGAATGGCTAAGGTCCATGCTCACTTACGTGATGTGTATTCAGGAAGAAGAAGGCCGCACGAGAGTTCGCGGAGGATTTATTCAAGCGCAAGCATCGCGATATTTGATCACAGCCGTGATTATGACGACCTCCAGCGGCTGTCTGTTCGTCTGTTTAAGCACAGCTCTACTTCGCACAATATTAGAAAAAAAAAACGTTTAAAGGACTTATGAAGCACTATGTACATGCATTTGTTTTTTCCCCTTTCTATACCTATTTTGAAATGTATACGTTTGTATTCATATGTACATATTTGCATAATAATAATACAATTGTAGCGAAGCTATCCAATGATACAAATGACACAATTAAGGACGGACAATTTAAATATACGTTAAATAGTTTATTTAAAAAATGTTAAATTAATAAAAACGGAAGACATGTTCTCAATTGGTTTGTGTCAGATTTGTTTGCACAAACGTAATATGTGCGAATTGGATATTATTGTAACGATTAGAGAACACTTTTGGTGTGTTTGGAATGAGATTGTTTAAAATGTAGGTGAATTCATTATTTTAAGTAATTAGGTGTTGTCTTGCTAACTTTGTAGATATCCTGGTAGAAATACAACACAGATAAAGAGGACACATAAAAGATACCTTGGTGGGAAAAAATATAAATAAATAGGCCTAAATCAACATTGTGTCCCACCTCTAACAACAGTACAAATAATAATAATAAAAAACTGACTAATGAAATGTGCTGTTACGGTGCTGACTCATTTTGCCCAGTTCATGCACAACTTCCTGAATACAATGAACATATTAACTTAACTAATACAGTCAAATATACCCAGAGTACTGCTCACATGAGTGTAAAACACTGAGAGCGAGGTCATCAACTGACAAAATGTTGCAATTTTGGGTCATCCGACCACATATTACCACATCAAGTTTATTTTTTTCATCAGTAAAAATAGCACACATAATAGAAATGTGAAAATGAGTGCAAAAATCCATTATGCTGCAGTTCATCTTCTTTTTCCCAAATTATAGCTTCCAGGTTTGCTGCGGGTTTTTCAGGTTTTCAGTTGGATCGGGGCATTCATTTTCTTCATTCATCAAGATTTTGGTAAACATCTTCACTATGGTACTTATTCTGAAGATCAGTAGACTATAGAGATGATAAAAAAAAATTAAAGTCAGACTATTACATGCACTTTTTAATCATACAGTAAACATGTCACTTTTAATTTTAATCAAAAAATGCATTTTAAAAGACAAGTTAATTTTGTTTTTTGCCACCCACTAAGTTCCTCTTGCACAGTTCTTGCACCACTCCACTGAAGATCACTTGCCTAGCTGAGTCCTCCTAAAAAGGAAACACTTCTTTCATCATATCTTCAAAACGTTTGGGGTCAGTACAAAGAAATGAATACTTTTATTCATCAAGGACACGTTTATTACATCTAACATCACATGTGATAAATAAAGAACCCCTTAAACTTAAACCTATTCTAATAAACAGAAGTAATGGCTGTTGAAAGCCAGCTTTGACATCACAGGAATAAATGACATTTTAAAAATGTATAAAAACAGAAGATATTGTTATAATATTTCACGACAGTACTATTTAGTACCAGTATTAAAGGCAAACAATACCTTGCTCTCACTTTTACTCCATCTTCTTTTAAAGACTGATTTGATTTGTCCAGTCTATTGATGGGAAGAAAGTCAATTATTTAAATTCCATATAGTTACATTTCATAAACACTTTATAGATACGCATTATAAAGTAGTTGGGTTACATGTTCTCAGAAAAAAATGTACAAAGCCGTCCCTGGGGGTAAAAAAGCTAAGTGCAAGGTAGTATCTGTACCTTGTTTACCCATAAATGGTATATTATACCACATTTATTCCCTTTTTTCTTTTGTATCTAAGAGTACTGCCCCAGTATCAGCTACCTTTCTTCTTGAAAGTATAATATTGCATTACTTTGAGAATTGCGTACAGTACTGTAGCTGTACCTTTATGCAGATGATGATGCCCAGAACGAAGAGGCTGTACACAATCAGCAGGACTAGCAATGTCAACAACAGTGCTTGATTGCCGTTTATCTCTGGATATAAAGAACTTTTTTAAAAAAACAAGAACATCATGACTGCCTGAGGTTGTGCTGAATCTTCTGCTAGTTCTTACCAGAGACTTTCAAAGTGGTTCCCTGTCCGATGGCCTGCGCCCCGCTGTGAGCCACATCCAGCAGAGCGGCCGCACAGTAATAAACCCCACAGTCTGCTTTTGACAAAGAGCTGATAGTCAGCTGCTGGTTCTCCAGCGTGTACCTCACAGAGTGGTTTGTCAGATCAAGCTGGTAGTGAGAATTATTCTTGAAGACGTACCACGAGACCTGAGGCGGGCTGTGCTTTGAACAGCCGGATAGGGTGACGGAGCAGGGGATGGAGACGGACAGTTGCTCTTTTTTTCTTATAAGCTTTGTTGGCTGTTGGACATCTATCTTGCATCCGCTGACTGTAGAAATGTAGAATATGTTAAAAAACAACAACTGATATTTCATATTCTTGATAGCAACATAATAACACATACGCCTAGAAAAATGGTGTAGCCTCGGATTTACTCTGAAATTGCTGGTAAATGTCACATATAAGAAATGGCAAAAACACATTGATTAAACGTGACATATTGAAGACTATAGCGCCCCAAAACAATCTTTGTTTACTTTAAAACACTGTCTTACAATGTAGCATGATGGCTTAAATGAATCATCCTCTAGACCAGAATAACTGAGTTTCTGCTCACCTGTGATAAACATAAGAAATGCAATGGTGAAATCAAAATTCATGTTGAAATTCATGCTACTCCTTTCATTAACGTCTCTCTGTGATTGCTTTTTCAATTGGTTAGATAGTCACCGGAGCAAGTTTCTCACGCCGAACTGAGAAATAAACCCAGAAATGTGTAAAAATGAGAAGTGACAGATCCCTTTCAGTTCTTCCTTCCTTGTGAGACAGCCTGTCAATCTTAATATACTTCTTATAGTCACACGTGAGTAAAGTGGTAAATACTTCTGCATGTATGCTTGTAAAAAATATCTGTCTATCTAACATAACGCATTTTTAGACAGTAACTATATATGCGTCTCAATGTGCATGATAGCTATAATATATGCCCTAAATAGTATCGAAATAATATCTATATAATGCACACTGGTGCGCAGGCTTTACCAAAGTTTTTTACTCTGCGTGGGCGTGGCCACAGTCCACGGCCGCATAAACTACTCTTCCCAGAATTCATAGTGCTTTAGCTGTTGGCCACGTCACGTCCACCGGCCACGTCGCCCCTCATTCGCCATATTTCGTGGAGGAATGCTCTGGAGAAGAGCGGCATTGAGCCGGTTCACAGCTATCGCACGCATCCCGAGCTCTCGTTCACACCACTAAACCCAGCCCGAGAGAGAAAGGCATCATGAACATCTTTAGGCTAACTGGAGATCTGTCGCATCTAGCTGCCATCATCATCCTCCTGCTCAAAATATGGAAGAGCAGATCCTGCGCAGGTGAGCTAAACTCACACAAAACATACTTCCCTCACACCTCTCATTCTTAATATGCGTGTTTACAAAAGATAGAGGAGACCTTAGACTAGGTTGATCTGTCGGAAAAGTTTTCCGAGTTTCTAAATCAAGCTTGAAACATATAGATAGAGTGCAGTTTGTGTAGCATTCAAGCTAATGGCTTAGCTTCACTTGAAAGCTGTTAGAGGCTGGATTTTGGTTGCTTTTGACAATGAAGGTTATGTTTAATTGGACAGGTCTGTATGTATTGGACCTGTTTTGATCGTTAATGTTTTGTATAAGTTACCGATTTGAAGGTTATCAAACATCACAGGCTTATTCTAAGTGACTAAAATAGCAGCAACTTGTGGCCTAGTTACTAACTGCAGTTTAATAATAGTTAGAGAGAGAGAGAGAAAATATGTGTGTAAAATAAATAAATATAACTGTTACATACATACATACTAGCGCGCGCTCTGTCAACCATCTAGTCGTTCAGACTAACGTTACCCAATCTTACTATGTGCAGGAAAATTTGCATCTTCATACGTTGCATTGTGAAAATAAAACGGGTGTTTTTTCATATGCTTCGGGTCATGCATGTCTCCCTCTTTTATTTGCTGAAGTCAATTGCATTCCTTGCTTTGACGTGGCAGTTCATGTAGTGATGTGTGGACTTTGAGTAATTGGCCCTAGTAGTCTAGATGCATTGTCATCAGACATTTGTTTTACAGAAAACTTAGATGCAACTTTCTTTTGGACTGTTCATGAGTTCGATATTCACTGCTGTTCTCGCATTTACATCAAAGTAGCAGCTGTCTTGAGTGTGAATATTTTTGCCCTCAGGTATTTCTGGGAAGAGCCAGATACTCTTTGCCTTGGTGTTCACCACAAGGTACCTGGATCTCCTGACATCCTTCATTTCTCTTTACAACACTTTCATGAAGGTAAAGTCTTAGATCGCTCTTTTACGTTCACAGATCAATGGATTTGGCAATCTTAAATATCAGTGATCGCAAAATCAATGTTTTGCCACATCAGTGTAAACAGGTTTTCATACACTCTGGACTTTTTAATCATTTTCTTTGTTGAAAATAATCAGGTAGTCTACATCGGATGTGCCTATGCCACAGTCTACCTGATCTACGCAAAGTTCAGGGCAACTTATGATGGAAACCATGACACTTTCAGAGTTGAGTTTCTGGTGGTTCCAGTGGGAGGTCTTGCCTTTCTGGTCAACCATGACTTCTCTCCTTTGGAGGTGAGTATAAGACGGTCATAAAGGTGTTATTCTTGACAGCTCAGTTTTTAAACTTTGTTAAACATCTGAAAATAACAGACATTATTGTTAAACACAATCATAATAATTCCAAAGAGAAATATACACAGACAAATATGTAAAACATAATATTTAAAAGTAATTACTTGCAAATAATACATACTGAAATAAATAAAAGCAAATTGCAACATTGTTTAAATTGAACTTAATATTTTAAATACTCTTGTTATCCACTTACAATCAAGTTGTTTCAAACCTGTATGAATTATTATTTACATGACAGATTCTGTGGACCTTTTCCATCTACCTTGAGTCTGTGGCCATCCTGCCTCAGCTGTTCATGATTAGCAAGACCGGTGAGGCTGAGACCATCACTACCCACTATCTGTTCTGCCTGGGGGTCTACCGGGCCCTCTACCTCTTCAACTGGATCTGGAGGTTCTACTTCGAGGGCTTCTTTGACATGATTGCCATCGTGGCTGGGGTCGTCCAGACTATTCTTTATTGTGACTTCTTCTACCTTTACATCACAAAAGGTGAGTTTAAAGCTTTGTAAGAGTCTGGAAAAGAGTTTAAGACTTACCCATTTTCTTAAAAAAAAACATTGCGAATTGAATTGAAATATTATGAGATTAATATTTCTTCATCAGAACAGAAATTTAGCATTAAATCAGTCTAATGGATTCTTTGGAGTGAATGGGTGTCGTCAAACTGCGGAGAAATTATGTGTGTGTGGATTATTGCAATGTTTTTATCAGTTGTTCGGACTCTCATTCTGACGGCACCCATTCACATCAATTAATGAACATCGAGGATGATGTAATGCAGAATTTCTCCAGATCTGTTACAGAAATCTTACATTACCTAAAAGACAGTAAATTTTCAGCTTAGTTTAATTTTAGGGTGAACTGTTACTTTAGGAAAGGTACCTAATGTGAGTAAACTAATTAACGAGTGATCTTTGAACGTTAATGTATGCATTAATTGTAATATAAACACTGGTGTTTGGCTTGCATTTTTAGGATTTGGCATGTTTTATGTCTTCTTCCTGCTTCAGTTTCTGACCTCTTTTGTTTGGTCCGCAGTGCTGAAAGGAAAGAAGCTGAGTCTACCAGCCTAAGTGCCAAAGAACAGAGAGCTGTGTCTCCATCAGACTTATAGAGGGGCACAAGCCAATAATGCCACCGCAAGATGCCCAAGACAAAGAACGCATAACGCCAGTTCAATCACTGATTTATTTCTCTCCGCCTGGACGCCAACCATCCCCTTACAGAAAAAAGGACGTTTTTGCAAACTTTTCTTCTGTCTTTAGCATCTTGCAATACATTTTTTTTTATTGCTATTGAAAAAAAAAGAAGAAAAAAAAACCCTTTTCTATATGCAAGGTGTATTGAAATATTGAACAGTGCATTGTACACATTAACAGTTAAATGCGTCATTGTAAATTTGTCCATGATTGGATATAGTTCCCAGTTTGCGGTTCTCTCGAGATTTAAGAGGGGGGAAAATGAAACGTGTGTTCATGAATTCAAATTATTATATCCCATTCTTTATTTCCCCAAATTGTACATGTGGTAAAATCATCCTTTGCTTTAATGAACAGTTTGCCACCACTGAAAATTGTTTTCGAAAAAAAAAAAGTCCTTTTCATTTAGTTTCCACACAAATGCCTTATTTGTATTTCAGTTTATGTACATAACCCATTTTTGTTGATGCCCCCAAAGCAACAAGTCAACTGTAAATAAGAAGAGCATTTCCTATTTCGTTTAGCACAATTCTCTTTGTGTAACCCATATCATTAAAGATGTCAACATTTATCAATGATATGCGATATTACAGCAAGGTTGTTCAAAATACTGTTATTACCTGTAAACATCAGCTTGTTGAAATGCAGTAATTTATGGTAAGACCATTAAATCTAGTGGTGTGGATTCTGTCAAAGCACATTTGGAGTGAGTTTTGTAGAGTAGAATTGTATTTCTTTTTTTTTTTTTTTTCAACATCCCCAATGTTTTCCCCTCGAGTCATTCCTGTAGGGTTTACAGTTATTTTTCTAGTTTTTACATGTCTCCAATAAATATTTTAAGGGACACGATTTGTGTGTTATTCTTTTGCTGCTGTTTTTGTATCTAATTTCTATTGACAGTGTTGCTTAATTTATTTAACACGTTCCATTGACTCTTTCAGTAATAAAACATCAAACTATTCTCTACATAAAGTCTTTTTCACAGGACATTTTAAAATTGTGACTGTACAGCCAGTGAAAATACAATAATGAATAATTAATTTAGCTCCAACTACAAAGCACTGGCCACATGATTGCTTTATCCTGTACAATGTACACATCTCTCTCATTTTAAACATTAATGAAGCACTACCGATTTTTTTTTTTTTTTTTACTTACCTTGAAATTGTATTTGGTTAAGGATATTAAATTAGCTGTTTCATATAATAACGTTTCACAGTTAATTGTGGAATTTGTCAGATTATTAGGCTAATAATATCCAAAAGACAAAGAAAAGATTCAAGCAGGGTGTTAAAATAAATTTAAAAAAAACTTCCTTTTCAGTTCACCAACAACTCCACTGACCCAAATTACTTATTTCCCAAAAATTATTATAAAATTATTACTTATTTCTATTATATATTTACCTTGTGGGAAATGAGCGTAATGTTATTTTTTTTTAGCTGTGCACATATTTCATAATTTTCACATATGAAAGAATACAACTAATACATAAATATTTTTTTATATAGTTAATGCAAAATAAATCATAACTGCTTATAGAGATTTAATGATTTATGCAACAAATCTAACAAGATAAATAATAATACTCAAATATTAATAATATGCAAACTTACTGTAGGCTACATTATGTTAAATTGTGCAGTTACAGTTATGAAATCCAATAATAAAACACATGCAGAGGTACGCAATAGAGGATGTTTTCTCTTGTCTTTGATATACCAAATCTGCTATTTAATTTTAAAAACATTAATTAGCCAAGTTTCGTATGCAACCATAAATGTGAGCTGAAGCTCACTCTTGTGCATCAGGCCCATGATATCGCAGCTCCCTCACTTTTTTTGGATCCCCTTGAAACATTTCCGTTGTGGTCGGCGCAATATGCAGCACGTTTCTTAGTTTGCGTGTGTTGTGAGGATTGGCCGCACTTGTGTTGTCAACTTGATGAAAATGTTTTCTTAATGTGCTGGTGTTTTCTCTATTTGCATGTGTTTTCTTAAGTTGCAGCGAGTTGAGCTCTCTCAGCCACCGTAGGCACCAAGCCTTCAAATACTTACTTCTGATTTGAGGACAAAACCAGGAATTATTTTAGATAAATAATGTATTCACCATAATTAGAGGTAGTCACTTCCCACTTGCCCAGCCTTCATTTAAGGCAACACCATCAGATGCAAAAATAATTTCTAAAATATATACTAAATACTGAGACACCTAAATGTTATTTAAATGAATGAAAGATCCGACAAACCATTTCCCACTGTGTTTAAATACACCCCCCACACACGATTTTTATTATTTATTTTTATTATTATTTGTATTATTTAATTGTGGACTGAATGTTAACTACTTAAATTTTCATCCTGCAATTTTGTCAAGATCACGTTATTTATCAAATTCATTCAAACGAAAAAAAACCCCACATTAATAAAAACAATTATAATAGGATAATGTACGACATAAATATAATAATGTGAGGTAGTGTTGTGGTACAGATGTTGCCCCATCATGTCTCAAGTATTAATAATTATCATATAATTGTCACGGTACGCAGCGTGTCACGGTACCGAGCGTGACGTCACCGCGCGATTGTCTAGTCAACAGCTCAGCGGTTGTGTGGCGACCGCGGGAAGAAAAACACTCCACGTAATACATCGGCCGGTTCCAGGGAGGGACTCTGGACTTCCGTGGGGTCACTGTGGCCGTTTTTCGGACAAGGTAACGGGAAAACACCAGCTTTCGTTCCTCAGATAAAAACCGAGACTCGTTGGTCTGGAACAGCGGAGGTTTGGATCTAGGACAGTCTCTCTGGAGAGGAAGGAAAATGGAGCTGGATGACGGAGTTGTGTACCAGGACGATCCGGGGACATCGGTGATCATGTCGGAGAGGGTCTCGGGCCTGGCCAACTCCATCTACCGCGAGTTCGAGAGACTCATCCGCAAATACGACGAGGACGTGGTGAAGGAGCTGATGCCGCTGGTGGTGGCGGTGCTGGAGAACCTCGACTCGGTGTTCGCCGAGAACCAGGAGCACGAGGTGGAGCTGGAGCTGCTCAAGGAGGACAACGAGCAGCTCATCACTCAGTACGAGCGCGAGAAGGCGCTCAGGAAGCACGCCGAGGAGGTGAGTGAGTGCCTAACATTATCATCATCGGGAGCCTGGCATCTTTGTTTTCTTGCAGCATCATCATCACAGCCGCCGCCACGTATCATCATGCACGTGCAAGAGTGCTTTTGTCATGCCTTGTTTAGTAAACCCTTTTGAGGGTGAACCAGCCTTGGGCCTTAAGTAAATAAAGAAATCAAATGTGCGTTTCGACGCGCCTCATTATTACGTTCTCTTGTGGTCCGTGCTTATGGTTAGAACTTAATGTTCAAACAGCTCGTATACTGAAACTGGGGCAGGCATGTTGTTTGCATGCTTGTAAGTAAAGACCAGAGAACCGAAAACAAGCTAGCAAACAACATGTCGAGCGAGTTTTATGTATTGCAAGCTACAGAGACGGATGCTTGCTTCTGTGTCATATGGGAGGAGAGACCGGGGCAGGTTGTCACAGTGGCAGAACTTTTGCTATAATGTTCTGGTTATGAACAAACGTTTTCCAAGTAACGCTTAGAGAGTGTCAGAGTTATCTGGCCCAATGATGTTCTCAAAATAAGTGTTTTTATACATTGTTCATATAACATTTTTTATTTATTAATTATTTTCCTGAAATCAGTTATTTTAAATGTTACGGTTTCAGAACATTCTGAGAACGCCAATAGAATGTTCATTCACAGTTATCTGGTATTTAATAACGTGTTTTTTTTTTACAAAACATTGTAGTTCTTCTTCTGTTGTGTTACCTGTGGCTTACATTATCAGAGTGTTCTGCGAGAATGTTTTTTGTTTGAGTAGCTGTAAGGTTTTGAGTCCAACAGAAGTCCAATAGTTTTTATCAATGTTTTTTGTATGTTGATTTGAATCACTTTTTTGTGTTTTGTTAAGTTTTGCTGTTACAACAAGGTTATTCATTTTTTTTATTAATTTTGAAACAATTACAATATTTAAATAATCATGATATTTCCTGACCATGAAATTGTCACATGACTAATAACTAATGCATAGGGTTTTTAATAGCAGAACAACTTACCCCATGTAATGACCGCATTATGTCGTCATGAGCAATAACAATGGAGATATACAGTAGCTTTTTGTAGCCAAGACTTTAATGTATGTGAAATTGGATTTTAAAAATAAACCTACCTTGATAAATATTTACTAGAGTCCAAAGTGTGTCGTCTAGCCCAAGTGGTCCATATGGCAGGATTTCAAGCACAGAAACACACTGTGCAGTGCTTTTTTAGAGAACTTTTCACAGTAAACTTTTGAAACTGTGTCATTAGTTTGAAGTTACAAACTTTTCATAGTTGAAGTGTGTGTGTAAATGCGACTCTGTGCGAATCTGTTTTTGAAATAAGATTATACGCATTGTACAGCGCTCAGCGTGTGTAAGCCTGACTTTGGACAGATTAAGGCTGCTCAATGGCTTTATGTGTTCCTGACAAAGTGACAGTTAACTGGGATTATGAGCAATATGTCTGGCACATTCTTCAACCAAAACACAAATGAGCCATGAGCCGCATTAATCTGTGTGTGTGTACTGATACGGGATCTGGATACATCCTATTATGACAGACAGACTTCACTTCCAACAGCTGAGTGACTGTGACATAAGGCTGGGATCAATATTCAGTTGTGGTGAACATTGATCTTTCTCTCGCGTTTCAGGACACTGGTTTACTTAAACTTATAAGACTATTTTTCAGGCATAATGTGTTACGTTTTTATACTGTGTATATATATATTCAATTAAAATGTATTTCAAATAAATATATAAAAAAAATGTAAAAATGTTTTTAAAATAACAAATTTAGCATTATATGTTGTTTCAACCAGTGTTTTTATTGTATTATGGTATTTTTTGATATGTTAAATTAGCATATTTTCACTTTTCATTTTAATTAAGGTTTAATTATTTTATTTCTTTTAAGCATTTTTTTGTGATTTTCTAATATGTTTAATTGATTTTTTTAATGTATTTTCAGCTTTTATTTATTTTTTTTTAATTTGGTAGTTCACTATTTATTAACACATTTATTTTATAATTTCTAATTTTCTTTTCTTTTAAAATGTTTTAAAAATTTTAGTTAATGATAACAGCACAGTTTAAATGTATAGCGTCATCCCTTTATATTTAAATTGAATTAAATAATGCAGATAATACCCAGATGACCCTTTGTTTCACAGAATATTTACTCAGAAAACAGAAATAAAACTGTGTGTTTGTGAGAGCTTTGTGATTCACTGAAAGGGAATGGGAATTGAATGTGACTTGAAGCTTATGTTTGTTGATCTCCGTGCTCGGGGGGGCTGCTGAATGATTTTTTGCATGCCAGTGTAACGGGAACCTCAAGTGACGCTGAAAACAGCTCCCCTTTATCAGATACTCACACTGCACCAGGCTCTCCAGGAGACCCCTGTACTCCAGACATGCATTTGCAGGAGAGATATTCCAATTAGCGAAAGTGCCTCAAGATATTACTTCCAGGTCATGGGCTCCTTTGCTCTGACCTGGCTATAAAAACCCTTGCCGGATTCACACTTTTGCTTGCAAAACTTAGTTTTTCCAATGCATGATACATCTTTTGCTGTTTGCTTGTGGTCGGTACACGTTTTTGAAAGGTTTTGAAATTTTTATTGCACAAAAATGCATTAAATTGATCAAAAGTGACAGTAAATACATTTATATTATTACAATAGATGTAAAATGTAAATGTTTTGTTTGTTCCTTTTGTTCATTAACTGTAAGCAGCACAGATGTTTTTAACATGTTTATTGAGCAGCAAATCAGCGTATTTGAATCACGTAACACTGTGCTGGATTAATGATTAATGTATTTTAATCAAATAAATGTAGCATAGATAAGCGGCTTCTTTTAAAAACACAAACAAATATCTTGCTGACCTTGAAGTTTTGAATTGGGGAAAATATTTTCAATTGTAATTCCATTTCTTGCATTTACATGGGATTCATTTTTTAATGTTAAGGGACTATGGTGATAGAAAATCCAGGAAATAATTAAGTTAATTATAATACATTCTCCACCTCATCTTTACTCTAATATGAAAACAACGGAGTTCATATTGAGTCTAACGTTAAACTAGCATCCAGAGTTTTGTACGCGATCACGCAGATCTGATCATATCAGGTCTCCATCCAAGAATTTTTTATGGTAAAATATTTAACGTTTTAAAACTATGACGAGTTGCCTCTCAAACATACATTTCTTAATTTGTTTTTGCTTTAATACGTCGAAATTTCTAATCACTGAACTCCTTTCAGCTTATAAAAGTGGAAACCGCTTACGTTATTTGCTGAAAAATAAGGCATTGTTTGAAACCTATTTTGAATATTTATTTTATTTGTGTACAGTAAGTTTTTCTCTGTCCGCACAAGCTCTGCGCGTGATGTGAACATCTGAATCACGTTCTGTTTATGCTGCTTTTTGCTTTTTTCTGATACTACTTTTTTGCAGATGTCATAAAGTTCCTTTTCTGCTTGAAATATTGCAGCTTTTAGTCTGTTGAGTGCATAATCAATATACTAGCTAACTGAAGTTCATTTAAAGGACCAGAA
This sequence comes from Enteromius thamalakanensis, assembly GCA_032357475.1. Taxonomy (NCBI): domain Eukaryota; kingdom Metazoa; phylum Chordata; class Actinopteri; order Cypriniformes; family Cyprinidae; genus Enteromius; species Enteromius thamalakanensis. The sequence continues at coordinate 20,116,956 of JAUCMT010000068.1, forward strand.
ATATTGATGACTCATCCTTAAAAATGTACAAGACTAAAAATGTCCCATTACTGTAAATTACATATGTTACTTTCTTACTGTTGATGATATGATGTAACATAACTAAATCCTGCAAGCTTAAGGTTGGTCGTTTTAAAAAATAAAAGTATTGTGCACTATTTAATTTGTTCTTTGTGTGTTCTGTGAGCAGAAGTTCATTGAATTTGAAGATTCCCAAGAGCAAGAGAAGAAGGATTTGCAGAACCATCTGGAAAGCCTTTCATCACATTCACGGCAACTGGAGCTGAAGATCAAGAACTATGCTGACCAGAGTAAGAATCACCTGCTTTATTTCCTCTTCTGGTTCAGCCGCACACTTCCATGATCTGACAATTTATTAAACCTTCGTAGACCTTCTACATGTTATATGTCATGCATCTGCTCTTAAAGGAACATGACACTTTTTTGTTTTTAAATAGGCAAGTTTTCTAACTTCCTTAGAGTTACACAGTTAAGTGTTACGGTTTTTGAATCTATTCAGCCGATCTCCGGGTCTGGTAATAGCACTTGTAGCTGCAGCTGATTAGACCGTTAACATCAAGGTTAAAAATGACCAAAAAGTTTTGATATTTTTCCTATTTAAAACGTGACTTATTTATAGTTACATAGTGTAATAAGACCGACGGAAAATGAAAAGTTACTGATATACAGTAACTAGGAATAATACTTTTATTCCAGAGTAATAAAAAATAGGGTTGGGCATCGTTTTGATTTAAACTATTCTGATTCCGATTCTTCCTTTCGATTTTGGTTCTTTTCGATTCTCAATTCTTTGTGTCTACATTAATCTATGAGGGAAAAAAATATTTCAGTAACGTTGTTCACCAAATTTGGTCAAGCGCTTTATTGTTAAACTATCACTTACCTGATTGTTGTGACGAGGTAACGTGAGTAACGTTGGTTAGCGGAGGACGAGACTGTGGACCTGCGCAGCACGCAAACACGCTACACTCCTTCATT
>JAUCMT010000068.1:20146017-20160851 GCA_032357475.1 Enteromius thamalakanensis
TATAATTTCAGCGGCATGCAGATAACGCTGCCTGGTGTTCTTATGCCAGACATGCAAAGAAAATTATGTCGTGATAACGAGAAAACAACTCTTGTTATGTCGAGATAACGAGAAAAATAAGTCGTGATCACGAGAAAACAAGATGGAAATAAATTATAATACATGGCCGCTTAGAACTTCCGTATTAATTTGTGTTCTGAAGATAAACAAAGGTCTTATGGGTTTGGAACGACACGAGGATAAGTATTTAATTACTTAATTTTCATTTTTAGGTGAACTAACCCTTTAACTTGGTGGATTTAAACTTAAAAAAAGATGTGTAATGACCCAGGGTTGAAATAAAATACTTTTTGATGTTTATTTCAGGCAATATCTAGTAAAGAGGAAGAGATGGTAGAGGTTTTACAGTGATCTATCATTATGCATTAAAGACCACAAAAACAGTATTTATTGATTGATTAAAAAAAGGGACAACATTTGATCACAAAGAAAAATATCTGTAGAATGAACAGTGGCGGATGGGTTAATCCACAAAGTTTAACCTCTAGGCTAATGGGTTTGTTGAAATACTTAACCGTATCTATGAACAAAATAATAATGGTGTTTGTCTTTGAAGTCAGTAGAGTGACACGCGTCAGAACATGCGTTTGATTCTAAAACCAGTCGTCCTCAACAAACCTCTTGCATTCTGCCCTGGAGGAGAATGAAAATGTAAAAGGTCTTGACCCCTCAAGAAAGCATCTGAGTAACAGCGGCCCTCTTGGGGCACTTTTGTCCTACACCAGGGAAGTGTTTTCGAGCTGTTCTGAGTGCAAGAGATTCCATCAGCAAGGTTAAGCAGTACTTGTAGAGGAACAAATCAGTTGTGTTGAATCAGTCCTGCCGTTAGCAGCACGACATCAGTGACCTCTAACCCTACTGTATTATTAAACAGTGTGGATCCTTGTTTTTTGTTGACAGTATGAGGCTATTTCTAAAATAAATAAACTATTTATTAGTTTATTAGGAGAAATTAATACACCCAATGCAACCAAATAAGTCCCACATTCCTGCTTGTGTGTGATTTGAGGAAAAGATGCAAAATGTTAGGTATTATTTTTATGATATTGTATTGGTTGAACACTGCCATTCAACGTTTGAGGTCTGTAAGATTGTATGCTTCACCAAGGCTGTATTATATGATCAAACATGTAATATTACAAAGTAAAATAACTGTTTTCTATTATATAAATATATTTTGTAAAATAATTTCCAGCTGCCTATCTCCAGTGCTTAGTATCACATGATCTTTCAGTTATTTTAATTATCATATGAAAACATTTGTGCTGCTGCATAATATTTTAACGAATACCCTTTCTCTGTTGAATAGCAAGTAACAGCATTGGTTTGAAATAGAGATCTCCTGTAATAACATTTTTCACTGATCAATTGAATGCATCCTTGCTTAAAACATTTTTTTTAATAATAATGATAAATCTCGCTGATAGTGAATGCTAATAAAAACCAACATTTTTGTAGACATCAGTGTTTTCTTCTGTCAAGCTCTGCTGACAGGAGCTGCACTAGTATGACTCCAGCAGCCTGGAGGCAAGAACAAAAATGGCCACCAGTGAACCGGTAAGGCATACCTATTTTGCTTTAATAATGTAATGTACTTTCAAGTGAGACGGGTCCTCAAAAAGAGTAAAACAAACCAGGACTTTATATATTTAGAATTGATTAGATTGTAAAAATGGCTCTTTTATGTTTGAAGGCCAGGGGTTGAGAACTGGGACTTGTGTCCGTCTCAGAGTAATACTGAAAAAGGTATTTGTGATGAATCTTTTTTTACTGCGACACAAACTCTGTGACGTATAAGTTATTATAAAAGTATGGTTGAATTTTTTAATCTCAGGTTAAAAAAAGTAAGGGATAACGGACTATATATATGGTTACTTCCTGATAAGCCAGATCAGTCATTTCCAGTCAGCTGTCAAACCCATAATCAATTCAGAATTTAAAGAAATGTTTTGCTTGGCTAAGAGGACCATTCTGTATGTTACCATGAAACTGTGCCTAAGTGATTTAGAGTAAATTCAGAGTAACAAAACTGCACCAGCAAGTCTTACTGGCTGAATGTATTTAGCAGGCTCTGCAGTTAAAACCTGAATACATTTTTACAAAATACAAAATATTTAATGCATTATTATTTAATGGATTGGATGCATCTGCATCTGTTGCACCTGGTGGTGTTTGTGAACTTTGTGGTGCATCTTGTAGATAGCGTGACTGTGTATGGGTGACTGGTTTATTTCTGGAGAGAGCATAGGGGGCAGAGACGGATGCATCTGCTGCAGAGATTGATGATGGTGGATGCCTGCTGGAGTGGTGCTTTAAGATAAATATTAATGGGTAACATTTTTTTTTTTGTAGACATGATGTACTGTAGACATTCTACTAACAGTAAGAAACTTTGTAACTTAAGACTATGCAAGTATTTCAACTTATTCGACTAACCCTAAACCTACCTTAACTGTCTACTCTGAAAGTTATTAGACATGTAGTTACACAATTAATGAGAAATAGCTGACACTACAAAGTTCCTTTTAGTACAATGTCTGAAGTGGACGATAAATATAAATTGTAACCGAATGGACTTATTTAATGGGTTTGTGGGTGTCTGGGCTTATTTATTTTTTAAATGACATGAGATTATGTGACTTACTTCACTTGATATACTTTATACTTCAGTACAACAAAAGTACTAAAATGTAAACTCAGCAAGACATAAAAAGCAAGGCAGTTGAAATATCTAATGAGTGATTCTCTGCTGGTTATAATGGTCATTTAATGTCATTTCCATCTAAAAAAGTATTTATTTTCCACCTGGAGACACATTTAGGCATAACTTACGAACAGCCTCCCTCTTCAGAAGACCAGATCAATTATGTTCTGTTCGTTCTCCAGTTTGTTTTTGCCATCATCACAATTTTTTTTTCTGACGAAGTAATCGGGTCAACTCTTTTGCATGGTGTAATTTGTTTTATTTGCTGAGGTTCGACTGAGGTGTTCATTTTTTGAGGTGTTAGTATTTCCAAAAAAGTCGGTTAGGTAACACACGTTATTTTAAGGAGTCATAAAACTGAGTTATTGCATAACTAGGTAGTTAGTAGTACCCATTGTTCTTACTTAAAACAATGCATGCATCTAAGTTATGGAACTGCTTATACTTACAGTTTGAACTGAATCTGTTACACAGCTATTTACACTTAAGTACAATCTTGATACACTTTATTATCAATTAGAAATCAAAAGTAGAATTTTTTTCTGTCATGTGTAACATTCTGTCATTTGAATGTAATTAGAAAGGTGTTAAATGTATTTAAGTTGTGTACTAAATCGAACTAAGGTGCGTCTGGATAAGGTGTACAGTATACATACACATGATGTACACTTAAGTACAATCCTGATACACTTTAGTTTAAGTAGCTGATGTCGGTGCACTTACATTTCTGATTACATTGTATAAAGTCTGCAACACATATATGACAATCTTGGGTTAAATAAGTAGCAGTGCCTATTACATCTACATAATTAAAAATTGTAGGTACAGGCTGTTCCAGAACCTTAAAAGCATAAAATAAAATGTTACCGTATTTTTGCATTTTTTCCAACATTAAATAATTAATATTTGCAAAATTGAAAATAGTCATTTTAAACTATATAACTGATAAAATTGTCAAAGTAGAGCTGTCTCTAGTACCGTATGTGGGTGCAGTTTAAAGGAAAGATTGCAGGAAAACAATCTGCTTTCTAAATATAATTAAACACATTTTTTTGTGGCAAATGACATTTTTAATCACTTTTATCCTATTGCTTACTGTATTGAATTGCCTGGTCAGTGTCGTTGGTTCTTTTGCTGTTTTAGGCTGACCTCTGAATGAACAGAAATCATTTGGTCAAGTGAAATAAACATGGGAAAGTGGTCAAGACCTGCACTGGAACTACAGGTAATTTCCTTAAAATAATTGCACACCTTAGAACACTTGTCAGCCAATCGGATTCAAGCATGCAACATATCCCCATTGTATAATCTTTTATAATGCGCAGATGCAAAAGATATACAGAGACATGAAAGCAAGAAAGTAAATATTTTTGGAAATGAGGGACATGTGCGTCAGGAAACTCTGTTTAATTTATCACTGTAACTCAGCACCTGTGCTCTCTGTATCCTGTTTCATGGATCAGTGTGTTGGCTTTCACTGCACCTCTCTCTTTCTCTTTCCTATTCCCATTTGTCTCCTCCTCCTCGTTCCATCAGCACCATCCTGCTCTCTCTCTCTCTCTCTCTCACTCTGATGTGCGTCACAGGCTGGGTAAACAAGTTTGCTGTGGAGCCTTCTGCTCACCTGCTTTGAATTTTACATAGTGAGTGGGCTAGAAGCTGAGAGAGTCCGTGTGTGAGTGTGTGTGTGTGTGTGTGTGTGTGTGTTTTAGATGAGCTTCTCTGATCTCAGAGGCATGAAAACACATGCTTCATTAACCATGTGTCAGCGACGGTCCTTCAGAGATCACTGACCACTGCAGCTCGACACGATTAGCATCTGTTTGCACATGATTCATTTCATATGGCAGATCACAAGTTTATTTGTGTCTCACAAGAGTCCTGGAAATTGTATCAGACCCCATTAAAAGAATAAATTAGCTGGAAAATGTGGCCGTTGCTTGCTCACCCTTCTGTCACTTCAAAACTGCATTAGATTAATGTGGAAAAAATAATTTCTGAAATAAATTTTTATTTTGAGAGCTTTCAAAATATGCAATATTTAAAACCGAAGGGAAGATTTTTAGTAATACTTGCATTTTTTGTGTGTTTCTCCACATAAAGCTTGAAATGTTCTTTATTTATTTATGTATTTAATTAATTAAATGCTGTTTTATTTTGATGCTGAAAATTCACAGGAATGGATTATATTTTAAAATGTATCGACAACTATTCCACTTGAATTAATATTTTACAATATTGCTGTTTTTATTGCCAATTTGAAACTATAATTTTTAATGGTAGTGTATTTTAATATTGTATATTTTAATTGATCACAATTTTAATATAAAAAATGTTAAGAATGCAAAACATTTTAAAATGTTTAAGAGGAAAAAAGATAAAGAAATTCTGACAGACTATATAAGTTTATTTTTAATTATCATAAGCCATAAGTGAGCCTACCTTTAACGCCAAACTTGAGATCTGACTAGTTTGCATCTGCATGTTGGGAATAGGCACGGCGCAGGTACTTACTTTCCACCTGAGTTAATGTGAGCTTTCTCTCGCTACGTCAGCATGGTTCTGGCTTTCACTGTTGGTGTTTTCAGCACCTTGGACAGCGGCCAAAGAGAAGCACGTCTCTGAGTAAGTGCAAGAGATTCTCCGGTCGCTGTGCTGTGATTGGTCAGATTTTGAGAGGCACTATGACTCATAGCGGTGCCAGAAGGCAGCGACAGAGTGATTAGCTCAACCATGACTGAACTGGGCCTCTCGACAGTCACCAACCAGCACCTGCGTCTGTTAGTCCACACCGCCACTGTCCCAACACAATAAAACCAAACACCACTGACCTTCGGTTAAACGAATGTTCTGGGTTCAAAACAGAGTTAAAGAGAGAGTTTGAAAAATGACAAATTGGCATATTTGCATATTATTTATCATATTTTTTTCTCACCAAGGCTGCATTTATTTGATCAAACCAGTAATACTGTAAAATATATTACAATTAAAACAGTTTTCTAATTTAAAATTTATAAAATGTAGTTTATTCCTCTGATGCAAAGCCGAATTTCCAGCATCGCCAGTCTTCAGTGTCAGATGATCCTTCAGAAATTATTCTGATATGTTGATTTGATGCTTAAGAAACAATTCAGATTCATATTTAAACGACATAATTTATTTGAAGAAAAAAAAATGATACATTTATATTATAAATCATGCATTAGTTTTTCATACATTAATTAATCATACATACATCATCAAATTATTATATAGTAAATATATTTGTTTAGACATTATAACTGTCTTTACTGACACTTTTAATCAATTTACTGTATCATTGCTGAGTAGAAGTAAATAAAAATCTTTGTAACCCCAAACTTTTAAATGGTATATATAAAAATGTCTTCCATAAAACATAAAATGACACATTAGGAAAAATGTTCAAGCTGCTCTTTTCCAAATAAGAAAAACCCATGTTAATTAACATTAAAGGTGCTCTATGAGATGTTGCAGGATTTTAGCTCGATTTCATTTGTATCTCAAACCATGTGCATACCCCCTCGATCGTCTTTCTGTCTGCCCTCTGAATACATTGGGAAAAAACCCCGCTTTCGAAAGACAACACAGAGGCTGCAATACCAAAACACAGAATAGGGGCAGAGGATGTGCACCCAAACAATAAAAAATTTCGGCCAACCAATCCGCAAGAAGAGGTGGGGGTTAATGCACGTGCACATAATAGACAGAGTGAATCTGAGAGTGGGTTAGCTGAATACTGTACATTATATCTGGAAAATGGATGAGGCACGACTGAAGAAAAGACTTTTGATTACAGGTAGGATAAATTCCAGAATAAGCATTTCTTTGGCATTCGCTTCTAGAATAGTTTTCAATATATCAGCTGTAACTGATAAAATAATATTGTAAAAATATTATATAAAGGGTTGTCATATAAATTTACTCACCAACCAGCATCTCGTAGAGCACCTTTAAGCTTCAAAATGCAATATAAATATATCACAAAATTAGTACAAAAGTGTTACCAAAAGTGAAAATGTAAATGAACTGTAAAAACTAATCACAGGACAGCTGAGAAAAGTCATGCTGGAACACCACACTCTCATGAATTCACGAGATTATGATTATTAATTACATTTTAAATATGGATATTTTCTTAAACAAAAGCTTTGACTCACTTCAGAAGATCGTTGTTCTCCCCTGGAGCCATGTGGAGCACTTTTCATGATGGATGGATGCACATTTGGGCTTTAAAATCTTAACCACCATTTACTGCCATTATAAAGCAGAAGAGCCAGGACATTTTTAATATAAGTAAGAATAAAGTCATATACACCTAGGATGGCTTGAGGGTGAGTAAATCATGGGGTCATTTAAATTTTTGGGTGAACTATCCCTTTAAAGGTACATATCAGTCCATAAAACGGTACCTTTTGAAAGGAGACCGGCCCGGTGACAGCTTTGCATCTTTTTTTCTGAGAGCGTTTTTAAAAAAGTGGGTCTGATTGGGACAACATTAAAAATAGTTTGTCCTGAATTCCTCGCAACAATCCTTCCCCTGCTAATTTACACAAAAAGCCTTCGAATGATTAATTTCCTAATTACGCCCATTATTCTTCTCCGCTATCCTCTGATTAGTTCTTATTAACAGTTCATTTACATTTTCCCTGTTTGGTAATTTGTCGCAATGACCGAAATAGAAAATGCAATTGTGCTTTTGAAGCGTAGCTGTGATGACTCATACTCCAGGCGTACAGAAAACGCTTCGTGTTTTACTTCTGCACGTTTGATTTGACTGCTAACAGATGCTCGCTCTTTACCAGCGCTCAAAAGAGGCAAAAAGTGTGACAAAATTCAAACAAAAGCAGTTTTTGACACTGCGGTGTGATTGTAAGACATCCGATTATTCTGCCATCGTCCTTCCTTTGTCTTAGCCTCAGATCTGAAGTGGCCTTAAATGCCGGTTGGCTTTTCATAATCAGCAAAAACACAATGAAATCCCGGCATTTGTCACGTGGAGGAGAATCAGACCCCATGGGATGCAGAGGGAAGCTAGCTTTGAATCGCAGCACAGTGGTATCTGAGTGGGTGTATATAGCTGCGGCTCATATTCCAGAAGCTTTAGATTTGTCAGCAGACAGGCCTGACTCTTCCTTGAGGTCGCTCTGAATTAAATATGAGCAGTCTTGTGGAAAAGTTTCTGCTGGACAAGCAGTTGTCAGGAGGTGTCTCGCTGCTAGCTTTAAATCTACTTTTACCTGCTTGACTTTAATTGATTCTGTTTGTGACAGCTGTAGAAAAGTGAAAAAAAGTAACACAGAGTGCCAATTAAATATAATAATTGATACATTTTTAAGCCATTTTCATTTCGTTTCTGTTTTGATTTAGTACATTGCTATTCTGTGCATAAAGAAAATGTGCACATGTATTACACAGCATGCTGCAGAAACAGTAGTATGGTAGTATGCTAATATAAATCTCAAATTCCTATACTTTCATAGTATGTACTGATTTCTTGTTCATTATCGAACCATGTGCTGGATGTATGTTTAATCTGATATATTGCTTTTTTTGCATGAAGCAAGGAAGTTTGCATGTTCAGACACATAGGCTATATTCAGAAATTTTAAAATACTATGTCCTACTATTTTAGTATGTAAAACAATACACATCATGTAAAGATAAACATTTAAAATTGTTGTGTGCTACATTGTTTGGAACAATTAAACAACACAATGTAACACTTCTGTGAAATCAAACTGTCCACTTAGGAAGCAACACTGATTGACAATCACTTTCACATGCTTTTGTGCAAATGGAAGAGACAACAGGTGGAAATTATAGGCAATTAGCAAGACACCCCCAATAAAGGAGAGGTTTTGCAGGTGGTGATCACAGACCACTTCTCAGTTACTATGCTTTCTGGCTGATGTTTTGGTCATTATTTTCAGGTAGCATGAGATGGAGTCTACAACCCACACAAGTGGCTCAGGTACTGCAGCTCAAATGACTTCCAGCAGGCCAATATGTGCCTGCTCAAATGGAGAAACAGAAACAGACTCCATGAAGGTGGTATGAGGGCCCGATGCCCACAGGTGGGGGTTGTGCTTACAGCCCAACACCATGCAGGACGTTTGGCATTTGCCAGAGAACACCAAGATTGGCAAATTCGTCACTGTGCTCTTCACAGATGAAAGCAGGTTCACACTAAGCACACGTGACAGAGTCTGGAGACGCCGTGAAGAACGTTCTGCTGCATGTAACATCCTCCAGCATGACCGGTTTGACAGTGGGTCAGTAATAGTGTGGGGTGGCATTTTTTTTGGAGGGCTGCATAGCTCGCCAGAGGTAGCCTGACTGCCATGAGGTACCAAGATGAGATCCTCAGACCCCTTATGAGACCAGATGCTGGTATGATTGGTTTGATAGGGTTCCTCCTAATGCAAGACAATGCTAGACCTCATGTGGCTGGAGTGTGTCAGGCATTGATGCTATGGACTGGCCCACCCGTTCCCCAGACCTGAATCCAATTGAACACATCTGGGACATCATGTCTCGCTCCATCCTTTAACGCCACTTTACACCACAGACTGTCTAAGAGGTGGAGGATGCTTTAGTCTAGGTCTGGGAGGAGATCCCTCAGGAGACCATCCTCCACCTCATCAGGAGCATGGCCAGGTGTTGTAGGGAGGTCATACAGACACGTGGAGGCCACACACACTAATGAGCCTCATTTATGACTTGTTTTAAGGACATTACATCAAAGCGTGTTTTTCCACTTCAATTTTGAGTGTGACTTGATTTGTCCAAATTACGAATTATGATTCTACTTTAAATTTCACATCTACAACTTTTTTCCTCAGAATTCTGTTTGTTTGTTTTTCGTTTTTATTTTGTTTCCACAATAAATAAAAAAAATAAAGGTAATTGAATCTTGATCTTGCAGTTGCAAGCGTCTCATAATTCTCAATGTTCGCAATGCTCGCAATTCATAGTTTAAAATTCAAATAACAACTGTATAATTGCGAGGGAAAAATATTCAAAATGTAGAATGACACTAACATTTAACATTAATTGTGCATTGTTTTGGGGAAAAAAGTCACAATTATCATTCTGTTTCATTCTGTATCATTCTCTTGACTCCAAAAAGCTTCCAAAACAACTACAGCTATAATGGTAACTATTATTAAAGTTTTAATAAATAGTCTAACTATAGGACAATAAGGCAGCACAAACAACAGAGGAACAATTTCACTCAAATCACTTCTAGAAGGATTTTCTCCAGCTGATGAACTATTAAAACATTGACAGCCAATCAGAATCCACCTCGAGCATTTCAAGCGACAGATGATGTAACTACACTCATAACAAACAAAACAGTATCTTGCTTAGGTGTGCTCTTTAACATAGTTATTGTTCTTGGAGTGACCGTTCCTTTAGGCTTGATTGACGTATTTCACTACTACAGTATGTGCTGTATATATTTAATAGATACTTTCAGAAAACATCCAGAGTGAGTGCTTCCCCTCAAAGAGCAGAAGAGAAGAGTAAACTTTATTATTGGCTGTTTTGTTGAAGAGGTAATGAACTCATTGGGGAATCTACTGCTACCCAACTCTGCATGGCAAGACTCTCTCCTTCCTTTCCTGCCTTTGTCTGTCCTGAGAGCTGATATCGACTCTCGGGTTCCCTGCGGTGTGGCGCTCCTCAGGGTTCAGCCGTTCTGGATCTCCTCATGTTCTCCTGCCTGTGCTCTTGCTCTCTGCTAATGAACTCCCATGACATAGAAATATACAACACAATAACAGCTGAGAGAGGAGGAACAGTGTCTCCATCCTAAACTGAGAGCTGTGAGACGCGGGCTGGTCGGTTTAGCGTTTCTACCACAGCTCAGCTTCTTCAGGAATTGTGAAAACACAGCTAGCTGATCCTTCACTGGTATTCTTTGTCCTCCGTGAACAATAGTAAATACTCACAGCCAATTAGCAAGCTTTCTAATCTAGCCGGGTTGCAGAGGTTAACTGGCTAACGGGATGAGCTTGGCTGGATTTGTGGACGCGTGTGGGCGGAGCCTAAGGATTTTGAGCTATATAAATAGTAGTTCTAATCAAGGGAAAGCTAAGCACTAAGAACAGGTGAATAAGAGCCAAATGAAAAGGAGATTGTCCATTGTGACCCACAGACATGGTGAGGTATTGGGGTCAGCTTTCCTCTGTGACACAAGCTAAATATGGTAATGTGATGCTAGGCGGGGCTAATGTGGTCTGTGCACACTATTAGTGAATAACGAGTTTAGCTTAAGCTTTAGTATTCATTTGTGCTATTTTTGGGGCCTGAGGGATTTGTCTAGGATAACATTACTATAACCTTGCTGGTGTACAACCGGAAGCTACAGGGAATGTTTTGAAATGTACAATTGTGTGCATTGAGATCCTATAGAAGACAAACAAAAATAAACATGGAATCAGGCTTTTAAAAATGTAGAGGAGCATGGTTTTTCATCAGAAGAGCATTGCATCACTTGCTCACCAGTGAAGTTAATGGGTGCCGTCAGAATAAACAGAAACAGACAAAAACACTCCAGTCCATCAATTAATGATGTTTTAACTTAACCCACTAATAATATAATGCTACATTTCTCCAGATCTGTTCTGAAAAAGGAGTAAACTCAACTACATCTTGAATGGCCTATAGGTTAGTAAATCATGAAGTATAAATATAGTAAGAAGTCAACAAACCTATGATATAACACAAATGGTATGAGAATGATATAGTTACCAAAATAATGTTCAAAAAATGACACGGTTTTACATTTGAGCTTCTCCATCTTTGTCTAGATTGCAGTTTTGCATAGTATTTCACCAAGTATGAAGGCAGATTTTCAAGTTCATAAGAAGAGAAATTAAATGTCTCTGCATCGTAGTGTATTCTGCGTTCAACCTGTGTAATATAGTGCTTGCACAGAGTACCTTTTAACCAGTGTTTACAGTGAAAATAGGGAAGTCGTCTGAACAAACTCATCCAATTATCTAAATAAGCTGACTGAACTACAGGAGATGGTTTGAATCTAAATAGTCTGAAAGCTTAAAATAATGACTCGATTTCTATTGTGCAAAAATTCCTCAATCCACAATATTGCATTTTTTTTAATTATCTATAACTTGACATATTTTGCACCAAAATCACAGCACTCTGTTATGACAGTGTTACACTTATTAAATGACCCATCAAATCTGAAGTGTGCACTAACGACCAAGTATCAACCAAATGACAGTCATTTAAAGAACATTAAACTCATTCTGAGAAAATCAAGTTCTGTTTTGAAATATATATATATATATGTGACAAGATTTCATAGCATTGATTCATATGAAGTCAAAACTGTAGAGAAACACCCTGTAGGAGATTTTCTGTTCAGCTTCTTGAGAAGCACTGCACTGCTGAAACATTTTGGAAGAGGAAAAACTATGTCCTCTAAAAGTGCTGCATCATTTTTTGGAGCGCTACACTCTGTGGTTTTAGTTTTCTGATTTTGCTGGCAACTCCAGCCACTGAGCCTCTGACTGCAATATCAACACAAATCCCACTGGGCAGCCGGTCGCTGCAGTGCGTGTGTGTGAATGCATTCTCAGGAGTTTGTCAGGTCTCTGGTCTCAACTAATTCTGTTTCCCCGTGTCTCATCAGTCTGTGGTGATAGCGCTGGTTACCATGCTGTTGCCTGGGTTTACCTTTTCCTGTGCATGTAAAACTGCTGATCAGTTTTCACCTTCGTTTATTTAGTCTGCTTTCACAACCTTCTTTGTAATCATATATATCAGGACACAAGATAAGTGTCTTGTTTACAGAACTCTCCTGAAAAAGGATATTTAGTCACATTGGTGAAATTCTAATGTAATTTGTAAAACTTCTTTTTAGAATAATTTCAGTATTCCAGCACAATATTGAGAGGAAAAGAGCTAGAGCAAAAGCATGACCAAGGTTAAAGCTACAGGTTAGTCATTTAATTTTTGTTTTTGTTTATTAATGCAATGCATATAAATGTATAAAAAATTTGCTATTGAGCAGTAGTCACTTGCCGTAAAGGCACTCACCCTTACGTCATACAAGATGCAGATGAGTATATGAAAAGATTTATGTCGCATTACATCACATGCTAACAAATCGACCCTCTGCAGTGAATGGGTGCCATCAGAATCAGAGAACATTTCTTTATTTGTTTCTTACAACCTTTTTGATACACACAATGTTTAAATGATAGACTTCAGTCATGTGGATCCTTTGTGGATTATCAGATTTGGACTCTGATTCTGACGGCACCCATTCACTGCAGAGGATCCAATGATGAGAAATTTATGTAATACATTTCTCAAAATCTTTCAAAAGAAGCCTGAGGGTGTGTAAACTATTTCTTCAACATCAAAACTAATATTTTCAGACAGGATTCCTGAACACGCTCCCTGCATTTCATTGTTTAGGCAAACAGATAATCCCACCCCAAACATAGTTGGTTAAGCCAACAGTCAAGCTCAGACTTAAGATGCTGAAATAGAGCTTTTGTTTGGAAACCAACGTCTTTACTGAGAAATTAACCTACAAAGGGCCTATATTTGTCTCTGCATATTAAGTTGGCGCAGGAGAAAGTATTTTAGCATGGAAAATTGTAGACTTCACCTTTAAACAAGGGCAGTAGGAGTGCTGTGCCCATTACGTGTCACTAGGGGGCTAAAAGTGGCTGTTTCTAAAGCAGTCAAGCAAGACCAAAGATAGATGGACACTTAAAGTAATTACCTTGTTCTTTCTGGCCAATTCCACCGAGTTGTGCTATTCACTGAAAGCCCTGATACCTGCTACAGGCTCTTTAAAAACAAGCCGATTAAGGTGCAAGTGAGCTAAGGTGACCAGATTTCTGAAATGGAGACCAGGAACATTTCCTACTTCAGTGGTCAAAATATAGCTGAAATCTCATTTGGTGTTATCAGAGTTAAAAAATAGGGACAATGCATTATCACGTGAACTGTTATTATAATTAATAAATATTATGACCCTAAACTCTGTGCAGCATGGTGAAAAGTAATAAATACTGACTATTGCTCATCAAAACAGTATCATAATATAGCAAAGCAATGAGTCATTGTCTTATACTGCATGTATTGCATATGGGGCAGCTTATTTTACTTTCAGTTTTTTTAAAATAATCATGTATCAAATATCATGTTCTCAAATATTTAAAGTCATGGAGCTGTTTGCATAGTCAGTTTGCTGAATGTCAGTTCAACAAACACCCCTGATATAATGATCACAAATAAAATGCATAAGCTTTCACCATATGCAGTGCGGTAAATAATATTTCTCAGGGTAATATGATTATTTATATGAAAACGAGTACCCAATTTCAGTGTTTTTTGGGCTAGTTCCTCCATTGTAAACACTGTTAAATTGTACTTTTCTCCAGGTGGGTGGCAGAAAAAGGCTAGTGCTTGCAAAAGCTAAAAATACTGCTCATCCCACATACAGCAGTTGCCCTCTGAACAGGTCTGTAGACATGTTCTGGGTATGTTGATTCGTCATTGAAATCTCTAAATCTAACATGACTACTTCAATGGCAGCCATCTGTTAGCTGGGACATGACTGCAGTGTTCTAGCTTACATGTTTGATAGCGTGTGTGTTGATTCACCTTGAGAGGCTTCTGGACTGCTGAGGAGGAGAGTTTAACATATGGCTTGTTAGCACTGATCTGTTACCACGGTAAAGTAAGCACAAATAGACAAAATTCTTTATTATTATACCTAGTATTTATATCTGATGCTTATTAACTTTCGCTTTTATCTATTTTTATTAAAAGGATAGATCCAGTTCCTGATTCGGTTTTATTTAGCGTGTTAGAAGCTGTTGTAAAATAGTCTACTAATAGTCTTTAATAGTACAAATATTCAGCTTTGTTTATGTCTGTGTGTTGCACAGTGTCTCTGCAACCATTAAGGTTCCAACCACAGCCATCTATCTATCTATCTATCTATCTATCTATCTATCTATCTATCTATCTATCTATCTATCTATCTATCTATCTA
>JAUCMT010000068.1:20173982-20191422 GCA_032357475.1 Enteromius thamalakanensis
CACGTTGGATTGTGTAACAACTTATAATGTGTGTGTGCATCTGGATCCGGCGATCTGTCCACGGATCATCTAGGTGTGCAGTTTTTCAATTTATGCAGATGCCATTACATGTCATTTTGACATTACCATGCAGTGTTTTAATGCGATATTCTAAAATGTGCATAAAAATAGGTGTCGTTTTTATGTTTGTAAGTTTCCGAAACGACCCCCTTTTCTGCCATTGGTCAGTCAAAATTATTATCCTTTCCTAAACACATGCCATTGGTTAAGAAAATGTGGCTGTATCACTTTGTAACAAGTAGGTGCAGACATCTACTTCAAAGCACCAATCACAGTTAAGAATTCAAATATTACAGTGACATCATTGCAGTTGGGTACATTCCACATTCTTAGAACGCAACTCAGTGGAAGATTTCGGGAGTGTCTTATGTTCACCAAGGTTGCGTTTATTTCTACAGAAATACAGTGAAAATGGTAATATTGTGAAATATTATTATTACAGTGTTTTGTATATATCTTGTATATTGAATATATCTTTGCAAATATAATTTATTCCAGTGAGCAAAGTTGAATTTCCAGCAGCTATTGCTGATTTGCTGTAGAAACATTACAGTTCTCAGAATTGAGGCTAAATAGAAAGTTCAGAAGAACAGCATTTATAAAGTTATGAATTATAATAGTTAAGAGCAAACCCCAACCATAATGTTTGCATAATATTTTTTACACTGCTGCCTAGTAAGCGCATTGTAATTAGATCCCAGCAGTCACAGCTCAACCTGAGTACCGTTCACAGTAGCAACAATGTGTTGCATTTGTATCTGTGGATTCACGGTAAAACCATACCGTATTTGGACAGGAGGTTTTTAAAGAACAGATGTGGACCTCGGAGTCAGTGTTTACTGATCTGAGGATTAAAAAAGAGATTTGATGACATGCTTTATTGGATTATCATTCTCTCACGACTCAAGCATTTAATGATCCAAGCGCACCGGCAGCATCATCGTCATCCATTATCCAGAGATGCGCGGGTGTTGTTAATTCGTCATGGAGTCTATGCTCTATAAATAGCCATCGTATTGCGTAATGCGTGTGTTGTTGGCGAATCAATAGAGGATCTCCCGACAATCAACTGGGGTTGCGTGTGTTGCATATGAAAAGCTTTAAAGGCTGACACTGGCTTCAGTGTTTTGGATGATAATATAATTGTGAGTGCAAAATGGGCCATGTAAAATGCCTTGGAGCTCTTTGAGGGATTCAGATATGCTGATGTAAAATGCATTCAACAGCTTTTCCCTGTTGTTTTATTGAACTGATAAACACAGTAGTGAAAGAATATACTCGATGAACCCAATAAACCGAGAGTTGGGAGAAAAAAAAAAGAAAACACTAATGCTTTCTTCCAAAACCTTGTGAGCTGCCCACGGAGGCAGCATTTTAATGCATCGTAGGCGAGCTACAGATGCTAATGGCTATTCCTGAAGATAAACTAGCTCAGTGTAAGTGAGATGCCTTGTTTTAGGGAAACTATAAGTGTATTCTACACAGAGAATATAATGTGTTGAATATAAATAGAGCTGTTCAATCATGACGTCAGTTTGTAGGCCAACCTGAACGGTTTATTAGGTTTTCATGTGTGCACTTTACAATCTGCGAAACGATTTTTCTTGCTTGCATGTTTTTTGACACTTTCAAAGTTAAATGTCCAGTGAATGGCACTAAAAGCATATTCTGTTTCAGAAACAGATGTATGTGAATCTGTGTTTTATTGGATTGGTTGTGTATACTAGATGAACCCAATAAACCGAGAGTTGTATTGTGTATTTGTGGAAATGAAATGTCTGATGTGTGGGACTAAAAGGTTAATGCTCTGTTGAAAATGAAATACTGCCTAAACTAAACCCTAAACCGCGCATAACTGATAGCATTAACCAAGCAAACGTAAGATAAAAAGCATATGCTGAAAAAATCATGTGCTTCTGTAAGTTTTTGGGTTGTTTTATTAGGTGTCCAATGCTGTACCAGGTGGGCTTCCGAGCAAGTTTACATCAGAAAGCCATACATATAGAGATGGTTATGAGATTGAAATGACAAAATGTATACTTTTTTAAATCAGTGGTGAAAGTTAAAATAAAACATCTCAGCTGCATTAAAATGTTATTGATGTCATGTATATGTCTATGTTGCACAGTTAGCTGCCTTTATAAGTTGAAGAAAGCTATGCAGCCCACTAGTTTTTGGAAGAGAGCTTAAGGGTATGAGTCAGATGTTGTTTTGACAAAGCGTATCTGGTATCTGGCTGTTCAAATAGGCAACATCACATTTACATTTCCACTTTCTCTCTGCCTCATCTAAACATATTTTTCTGCTGATTTTAGATCATTTTAAAGTCAGGTAGAATTATAAAACACTGCAGAGTGGCCTGGGTGATGTATGGAAAGGAAAGAAAGTCAGTCTGCGCTGTCATTGTCTTGATGAAAGTCTTTGAATTTTTATGTATTGCTCACAGTCTTTGAGCCATCATCTATTACCATGGCAATCACACTCATCCGTTTCCATCATGTTTCGTTTGTCAGCTGCTGTTCATTGTATTCCATTAGTCAGCTGTAAAGCTGGAATAGAAGGGATTGTTTAAAGGAATACTTCAGTCAAAAATTAACAATTTCTCAAGGTATTCCAAACCTGTCTGACCATTTTCTTCCTTAGGGTTTATAAGAATGTCTAAGCTATTCTACTTTTCACTGTTCTTTCAAGTTAAGTGGAAAAAAGCAGTACCCCTAGCTAACAAAAATATGTTTTAGGAACCCTGTGCTAACCTTAAGTTATAAATATTGTTATTTCTGTACATGCAAAACATCAGGGCTTTTTTATATTTAGAAAAAGGTTTTTTTTCTTGGTTATACACACATTACTGAAATTTATTAAGTCAACATAGCATTTTTTTTTCATTTTGTCTTTGATTGATGCTCTAAAAAAACAAGTACTAAATAACAACAACATAAAAATAAAAATAAAAACTATAGAGAAATGGCAAACTAAAACATAAAAAAAAAAACTTCTATTAACGTTGTATGCATTTTAATTTTTGTCCGAACTGGTATTTTAATTCTTCACTGCTTTTCCATGTAGAATGTTCCAAAAAGAATGACATAACACCTGTTCCAGAAGGGTATATGAGTAAGTGACAAAGAGAGCGTTCGCAGAGCCGGGTCTACAATGCCATTGACTCAACCCCCCACGCCACTCAAGGCCCACAAACACACCTCCTGACCTTGCTCTCTTCTTGCATTCGGTGTGCTGCAAAAGGTCAGGTTATTCCCATTCTGTGTCCTTAGCTTCGGCCCATTGATGCCCAGAGCATTGTGACAAAAAAGATATTGCACTTGAATGTCACATGGACAAAGGCAGAAGGGGGGGAGTGAAAGAAGAGACATAATTTGTAAGAGCAGTTGCCATGGTGACTTTGACATCACTGCTTCCAAACAGGATTGGAGTTTTCTGGCCCGGAATTTGTGTTTGTGCTGATGATAGAGTCTGCACTTTAGACAAACAGGAAATAGCCATGTAGAAAGACTGACACGGACAGGACATCTTCTGTGACGCTGGTAGACTTCAAAATCAAACATTAACAACATTAATCTCATCACTGAGAGTGCATGACCTGAGTGTCTTTAAACTTAAACCTGTTATAGCCAAACACCTCCAACGTTTTAATGCCCTTTGAATGGAACGTATACATTCACTTCGTTTTTGCACAGATATGATACGCATCTACCTCACATCCCTAAGTCTATTTTTCGTATCAATACCTCAAGTTTTCATTTTTATTTGCCGATCTATTTATACTGACACTCATAATATCGGGTAGTCATTAATAAAATCTGTATACTCTGTTACACTAAAGTTATCTTGAAAATACACATTTCCGTGATCAAATCGGATCAGTTAACAAATTATCACCTCTTATAAGAAGGAGCATCTTTTCTCGCTTCTTTGCAGCACAGACCGATCTGTTTTGAATCGACTGAACCAGGCTAAGAAAGCTTATATGCTTCAGTTGGCATGAGCTTTGTGTTCTGTTATGGTGGGCTGATTTCATTTACACACAAGAGCAATTCTCTAGGAACAGGAACCTCCCTTTTTAGTGGAAACACTACTTGTTTAACATGCTATCGGTGTGATTTTGCAGCTGTGGCAGTAATTCGGTTTTTGGGAGGGACGCTTGAGCAATAGTCTTCGAACATGATTGACATGAGAATTGAAAAAGGGATATTGACTTGTCTCAGGGGTCAAGGTGACCGGTCATCCCCCAGCTGCTAGTGTCATCCACTTACTGGCGGCAGCCTACATGACCAGCATTCACTACAACAGGCCCGTGTGACCCTGTAGCACCTCTCAGAGAATCTCTAGAATGTGTTGCATCGTGAATATAAAAACGGATAAAGGTGTTTTATGCAGACCGCTGAACATTGTGTCTTTAGTTCTGACGATATAAACATTATAGCTCTGCCTCTGATACATTACTGCTGAAATGCATCAGACAGGCCTCATCTATGTGGAGCTGAGACTTGGTTACAACTGTATTGAGTTACTGGATTACTCATTGTATGTGTTGAGATGGAGTATATTTCGCTTAATAAATGTGTTTGAGGATTTCACATTGAATAGCGGTCTGTAATGCCTAAAGTCTTGAGAAATATCTAAAGTTTCACAATAGGAGACATATGGAACAGAAATGTAGGGACATGCAGAGCCACATGTTCGTTCTCACACTGATCGATCTGTAAACACCTTTTCTGGACAAGACCTTGACATTCTTACTATTAGTTTCTCAACAAAATGACTAACTTTACATATCTAATGCAGATTGTCTTAGGACAGCTTTGTTGAACCTTTATGATCCAATGTTGACTACTATATATATATATATATATATATAATCTTTTTATACTTCACCATAGTTTTTCCAATTTTATTTTATTACAGTCAACATTTATTTAAATTCTAAAAACATTTAAAATGTATGTTTTAAATGCATTTTTATGTATGTATTTAATGTATACATTTAAGTAGATCTAATTTTCTTTTTTTATTCTCAGGCTAGCGTTAAGCAGAAAGTGAGCCATTGAGGAATTAATTTAGGTTTTAACAGCAGGGAAAAGCAGCAAAGGTCACTGTTTTGAAGGAGACAGAGGTGTTTGTGCTTTAAGAGCTGGAATAATGAGAAGGGGCCGGGGAGACTTGTGACATTTTTCATGTTAATCTGACCTCGGAACAGTGGGGAATTTGTCAGAATGCCAGGTAGGCTTGTTACGAGGTGTAAATGTCTTGCGACCGGTATGCTCCGACACAATAAATGTCAGGGCAAAGTATGTGTCCTCTTTGGCTACATCAAAGCAGCATGCATCTGAAAACAGTCTTTCATTCAATTCCTAAGAAAAATTGAAATAAATATCAGCTGATTGGTTACACTGATCGCAAGGACGTAATGTGATGTCGTGATGGACAAATTGCACACATTCGCTGGTCAAAAACTATGGATTTGAGTTTGACACAAAGCACCTGAGTGATCAGCTAGGCAAAATATATTATAAGAAATTTCTATTTAGAATTTATGGCTATATTTGCTGAATGTGCTGATGCATGTAAATTAAATGTAATTTATTAACATTTCATCAAATTATATAGCCTATGGTCACACAGCATGGTAGGTTAAAGTTTATGAGAATCATCAGGTCACTGTGCATTCTATATATTTTATCATGCAGAATGTAAACAGCATATATGCAAAGCAAAGCAAAAAAAAAAAAGAACACATAACACAACTAAATAAGAGAGAACGCACAACCAATTCACAAACAGGACAAATATTACACAAACAACCACCCAGGAGGCTAATTGGTAAAGCTAACTTTACTAGAAGGCCAGGTGTATTTGCACTGTTTAATGTCAAGCTAAATATAAATCATTAAATATAATTTAGAAATTAAATGGTCTTTAAATGCCTTCCTCCTTATAGCCATTAAGAGGGACATCCCAGTGGATCACAGTGAGGTCATAAACTTTAAGCAGTTTAGTTTGGTGCTAGCACACCACCAGTTCAAGCTTACAGTGTATACTGGTGGATTTTGCAGCAGGAAATTAAATCTGGAACTTTAAAAGAGGAGGATACATGAAACAAGTTTAGGAGCATCTGGTTTCCATGGATTGTCCTTCTGTCGTGAATACTGAGAAGCTCTGATTCTAGTGCGGAGGCAAACTAAAGATGCCCTTTTGCTGTCTCTTCTCTTTCTGTGTGTTTTCATCTCCCGAGAACTGTTGTCAATTCCAGCTTTGATCTTTCTGAGCTTTTTCCTTTAAGTAAGGTCAGTCCTTACTGACTTTTTCTTAACTGCTTCCATGATTTTCTTTGAAATGTTTTCCAATATGAACTTTTCAAATGGTGCAGGTGATGGAGCTGGTGCTCGACTAAACCGCTCGGAATAAAAAGTATGTATTACACTTTTTATTACATTTTTTGGAGTGATGCCATAGAAGAATAATCCAGAGAACAATTCTTAAATTATCTCCTTTTTATGAAGAACAATATAATATTCAGAAGAACCTCTTTCCACAAAGAAAGTCCAGGTTTTGAGCCATGTTCAGGAACTTTTTAGCCATTACAATCTAGCTTTGATGTAATAGCGTGAAGTTCTTTAAATTCATAGCAATCAGCTCATGTATGGTATTTGTGAATAAAATAATTTAATTTATTGGAGTGTGTGTGCAGCACAACAAATAGGAGCAGAGTGTCCGCCAAACTAATACACATAGCAATGCTATTGTGACCAAAAAAAGACACACTTCACTTTTAATTAAAAAAAAAAAACTGAACACCCTTCTTTTTGATAGAAAATGGGGCCAGGTTAGACACAAGAGCTTAGTTTGTGGATATGGGTTACAGTTTTATTTTATGCTCCTCCACCAGATTACAATCATTGTTTTACTTCAGAAAGCACAAAACTGACAAATATATTCGCTGGCTTAAACTTTGCACTGGTGTTCAGTGTGCTGATTTGAGACATGTGCGGATGGAATGCAGAAAAAGTGGATGTGCTTTCCTCTCCAAGCACAGCAGGTCCAGAAAACCTCGAGCCATATGACAGGGCTTGGCCTCCATTGCCATTTAAGTCAACCATTTCTTTTTTACATCACACCCTTTCTTTTTCCCCCCCTTCACACTCTTAACTTCCAATTCCATCCACAAATCGAGTTGCTCTCTTGACACCTCCAAGTTTTTTTTTTGACTGGACTGATGTCTCAGCATGTCATTTCTTCCTCTTTTCTTGTAACACAGGGGAAAGGGATAGTTGTTTGATCTTCAGAGGCCATTTCCACATCTTACAGCTTTCTCAACTTCAAATGACAGAGCCTCAGGGCGAGCAACTGCAACTGCAGTAAAGACAAAGCCACATGCCAGACTGAAGCCGTGGACGTGCCAACAAGGACACGTTTCTGTTGCATCTCCTCCTCTTCAGGAAGCACTTGGAAATTATTTGAGATGTTCTTTCAGGACAGAAAACACTGTAAGAATTCCAGATTGTTCCTGAAACGGAACCTAGTTTAAAAACAAAGAAATAAATGGAAAATTAAAACCTCACCTGTAAAACAACACAAACTCTGTTACTATGTTACTGATTACACTCTAAAAAATAAAGGTGCTTATAAGGGTCTTCACAGTAAAGCCAAAGTAGAACCATTTTTGGTTCCACAAAGAACTATTCAGTCTATTCAGGTTCTTTAAACCTTTGAGAAAGGATCTTAATGGAACCATATACAGAAAGGTTTTTCCTGAAGAACCTTTATTTTTTTAGAGTGTGTCAAAAGATTATGTCCGAATATTATATTGTCCCATGTCCTGTTTGATTTTTTTTCTCTCCATAGAATACAAAACATTAAATACAGTAAATATATATAAAGTGAGCATAAGCAGCTAATGTTCAAAAAGAATAGAATACACCACAGAAGTAGTCTTTTGGTGGCACTATTTGATGAACACAGAAAAACTTGTAGTCTTTTATGGTCTGTCAGCTTTCACATTAAATGTACAGAAAGCAGCAGCGAAAACATTCTAGACAGAAAAATGTCATATAAATTGGAGCAACACGAGTAAAGGATTTTTTAATTATAGGTGAACTGTTTAGTTACTGATGGGTGATTCCTCTTCCTTATTATCAAGATAAGATACCATACAGTACCTAAGCCTAAACAATGGTAATGCCTGCATGTCTTGACACGTCACGCCCTCGGTGTCAGATAGCATGTATGCGTAAGTGCTTTTATTGCATCTTATGACAGTTCATCCAACAACACAAGCAGCTGACTAGTTAAAGCTAAAATGTCGGTCAGTGAATGGAGGTCTGATTAAACTGTAACTAACATTGCAATTGAAGTTGAGACATTCGTTAGTATTGGAAACAAGCCTGTACCTGAGAGATGTTACACATCAGAGCTTGTATCTTTTATCCAAACAAATCGATACCATTAAGATTCAACTGAAAAGCATGACACTGCAGTTTTCTTACTACAGTTGTTAAAAGATCTTCAAAAGAAAGTTGTAGAGGTGGCTGATATAGGATGTAAATTTATTTTTAAATACATTAATATTAATACAAATTCTTAAAGGGTTAGTTCACCTAAGAAGAGAAAAATTGAATAAAGTTTGTATTGTTTTCTTTGCACACAAAAAGGATTCTCGTAGATTTGTAAAGTTACGGTAGAACCACTTTTGTCACATGGACTATTCTAACAACATCTACATCTCTGGACCTAGGAACATTGGAGGTGCATCAGAAGATTAGAAAGCTTTCAGATTTGACCAAAATATCTGAATTTATGTTCCAAAGATTAAAGAAGGTTTTACGGGTTTAGAACAGTAATTAATGAGTAATTAATGACTGAATTTTCAATTTTGGGGTGAACTAATCCTCATTATAATTTTACATTCTATTTTAACTTGTACATCTCAGAGATGTCTATTTGAATCTGTGAGATGCATTTTTTAGAGTGTTTGCTAATCTACAATACGTACATGTGCTATCTGGGTTATATCATTGGCTTAACAAATAAACATGTATCTGTATCCAAACTGAAAAAGTATATACTGTAGATAGTATATAGACATATAATAAATATAAATATATTTGATGTAATATGATAGCAGTTTTTGCTTTTCACAAACACTAGTGCTCTTTTATACCTGTACTCTTTAAATTTTTTCGAGTCTGACTGCAGTGGAAACAAATTGTTATGTAAACGTAGTTGTTTTGGAAAATACTACTGCTTTTGTCGGCATGCAGGTCTATACCTTTTACAGTGCTGACACACACTCACACACACACTGACCTAAATGAGCTGTTCATGGAGTACACGTCCTGAGCTGTATTTTGCACTTGTGATGTGGGTGGTTTAATGAATAACTAAATCACATAGCTGGAGTGGAAAAACTATTATTTGGTTTATGCAACAGATCTTTCCAGTGTAATTGGCCAAGCGTTCGTGAAATGTCATAATACAAATTGTCTGAAGTGACAGCAAATGGCACGGTCATTTTCTTGCTGCTAGGCTCTTTTACATAGTTTATTACGAGCCCGTACAGAGCTGTACGTTGGTTTGGTTGACAGCCTGTGTAATTTAGCTCCTCTGGATCAGCGAGCCGGCGTTGTAACTGTGACTCAAAGCCTATTTAAAGAGAAGATAAGGTCAGTGTAACAGGTCACTATCAGCTTTGTAATCCTGAAAGAAATGCCAAGGCAATGCACAGTTCAAAACAATTTGAATCAATTCTCAGTGATATAACAAATCGAATAAATTTGACATTGTAGGTTATGGTGAATACAAACCAGTGTTTGTGCTAAGAGATACAATGGATTTGTTATAGAGCGCTGCATGGTGATTAGAGTTCTGACACCTTCCTCCTACTTCTTTTTAGCGTTTCCATTTTTTTTGCCTCCCCCTCACTGCAGCTGACATCAAAGAACATCTGTTTGTTGTGCAAACTCGCCTCTGAACTCCATGTTAATGCCGTAGCACTCGGCAATGTCAAAAGTTCTTCATCTAAGACCGGTTTCTAAGAGAGGGAGAGAGTTGAGGTTGCTGTGTGCTTTCTGTATATCCGTGCGAGTATGTTCATGTGTGACTCTCATATAAAAAACCAGCGGTGCGTCCAATCAGGGAACAGAATAAGGCTTTGCTTTTCCCAGGAAATTAGGCTGCTTTTCTCCTAGCTGCAGCGGGGCAGAAAAATCACAGGCCATTAGGCACAGAAACACATGAGCACTGTTCTTATTATGCTACAGTGTACAGTTCCACGTCAGAGAAATGCCCTCTCCTAATAATAACACCGGATTTATTGCATACTAAGGTGCAGGTGGAAAATTAAAAGCGTAACATTCCCTGGTCTAAAATGCAACGCATAAAACAGGTAAAGCGGCCTGGGGTTTTAGGATATGCTGGTCTAAACAGGAAGACAGTCTAGATAGATAGATACACTAAATAGACTGACAGATAGATAGCTATTTTTTACATTAACATGATAAGAAAAACATTCTACACATTTTTTTTCCTGGCAAAATTATACTAAATAACTCTTTAAGTGGGTTCACGTCATAATACGTCTCAGAAATGTGAATCACTCTTTGCAGCCCTTGCTGAATCTTACTCTAGTTACTCTAATTTATAAGTTACTCTAATTAATATATATATAAAGGTAGTAGAATATAACTGCATGAACAGGAGTTCTACAACTGACAGTACAAAGACTTAAGACAAAGGTTTTTTCACTGAGATAGTTGTGAACTCATTTACATATTAGTCTGGAGCCATTTGCTGTGGAAGGTAGTTTCTAACACCAAAGTACAATAAACCAGTGACAGGCATGTGAATCTTTATCTGCGTGGCCTTTCATACTACAATCCTCTGGCCAGACAAACACATGACTGGCTTTTGGTTGGTTGTTTGCTGTATAAATAACAGGGAGAGAACTGTCAGAGTGATGTCTAACTGAGTCATACCCCAGGTCCACTCTTGTCCCATCATATCCCCATCATTAAGACCGGTTGCCCGGGCAGATAATAATGTGGTGCGTGATCCTTATTGCACCCATGAGCTAACAGTGACACCAACGAAATTAGTTACACTGCTGCATTAAAAAGTCCATGGATACAATAGCATCAAAATGACTAAAAATATTTAAAACTAATTTCTAATTAATGTTATTGCACTGAACTAAAACTTGCTGACTTTGCTCAAACAGAGTATAACAACCTGTCCAAAATAAAAAATAAAAAAGTCCTACCTTGTTATACTTGCAGGTAAAAATGACCGGCCTATAAATAAATGCTTATGAATGTCTTGCTATTACCATATATTGAATAAAATATTATTATTATTATTGATTTGTTTTCTTTTACTTACAACAGGTTTTTCATTTTTTTTTTTTTTGGAACTGACTGATCAACGACCCTAATTGATCTGAGCTTATGCACCTCAGTTTTTGAGTGAACATTAAATTATCCATAAGTAATGGTGTTTTATTTTTACAAGTTGACAAAAAGGTTGAATCTAAGATTTGGTTATAATATAGCATAATTACAGATTTTAATTATAATTAAACCTGTTTTTTTCTCTGTTAATCCTGCATTTACGTAATTAAGGACAACATTGCCATCAAATATATATGCAATTGTGATTTAAATTTCATATAATATATATTATATGAAATTTAAATCACAATTGCATATATGTATCATTTAAAGTATATATATAGATAGATATAGATATAGTTGTCCCTTTAAATGATGATATCACTTGGATACGGATACGACATTCAAGGGGAGTTC
The DNA here is from genome assembly GCA_032357475.1 of Enteromius thamalakanensis. Taxonomy (NCBI): domain Eukaryota; kingdom Metazoa; phylum Chordata; class Actinopteri; order Cypriniformes; family Cyprinidae; genus Enteromius; species Enteromius thamalakanensis. The sequence continues at coordinate 20,185,859 of JAUCMT010000068.1, forward strand.
CTGTCTGTTTTGCAGCCAATCAAAAACTATGTATTTTATTCTTCTGCTAACTAACCAGTGGTATTATTTTTTACCGTATTGTTATTATCAACCAGTTTTATGCTTAATATAGATTGTTATATTCTTTATATGTGTACTAACGTAACTGTATGAGATGCACTCTTATAGTAGATAAAAGGGAAACTGCCTTTGGTAGCGTTTCTTTGCTTTAATAAATAGCTTGGCGTTTTGTGTTTGGATGAAATGTCATTTCAAATACAATTTCCTCTGCACAATAGCAGCGTTTGCTCGCTTGGTCATACAAAACACTTAAACAGATTAGTTGTAATAAAGCTATGCTCGTCTGCCATGTCTGCTCACTACTTAGCCCTTTATATTTATTCAGTCATTTGATCCACTTAGGGGCATAAATGTCGCTTTAACAGTCATGTTTGCGAAATATGAACATGGAAATGATATACGATACCTCCATGAATAGCCTCTCTTTTTTGTGGTACTAGGTAACGCGTGACGTCAAGAGCCGTTATGACGGGCTCAACGTAAGTGTATTAAATCCTACCCTCTTCTTTGCTCGATGGTAAAAATGAGCCAATGGGCTTGAAGGACGTCAGGAGTAGGCACCGCCCCATGCTCAAGCCTGACCAATCATCTTCCGTGGATTCGATGTTCGTTTTGTTGTGACCTTTGGAGCGCGTCACCGCCCACCGCGTGTCCGTGGCGGAGGAAAACTATAAATAGAGGCGGATGACAGCAGTAGGGGACGAAATTGTAAAACACCCAGATAGAGGGGGTGGAGAGGAGCTTATTGGGAAGGTGAAACCGCAAATACCTTACAGATAACTGGGAGCAAGATAAAAAGAAAAACAACAAAAAACAAAACATTTCAAGTCTACCAACTGGAATACCTTTATGTTAATGTGAAGAAATTATTTATATCTGAAGTTTTCTATGTGCACTAGCTACTGAAAATCGTCATTTTGTAAACTCAAGTAAGTATTTCGCTTCTTTGTGTGGCATTGCTATTTTTGTGATTTGCCCTGTTTGTAAAGTATTACTCGTTGCATTGGTTATTGCAAAGCGCTGTCTGTAATAGTTTACTGAAACCTTAAGAGAATTTAAATGAAGGCAAGCAAGCTTGCTGCGTCAGTCGTGGGCTGTAGACTTTAAGAGCTCGCAGGGATTGTAAACTATGGCAAAATACCTTCTTACCCCAGAAGGTATTTACTATAGAAAGTGCAAACGAGCACCATAGAATATGATTATAGGCTAGATTTAATTTGTCAACACATGCTGGTCGAATAGCACAGAATAGCCTGCATCATCTACTGCTCTTTTGTCCTAAATGTATACCTTTATATGCTGCATTTAATGCATACATTAGTACTACAGCATATATGTATCTGTTTTTAAAGCGTACATTGTGTCCTCGCGAACGCTTTAATCTTCCCAGTCAGCTGGGTGGGAGCGACGATACGATCTCTGACGTCCTATACTCCCTTTAAATGTACAAACCAAACATAGTCCGCTTTTATATTTGCTAAGCAGGGCGTAAAGCGAACCATTTATCAGTTTGGTTTAACATTCACGCCAATATCTATTTCTGTTAGCTTTATCGACGACCGTACGCCGAGATGTGCGTGTGCTGCCTGGTTTTCATTTCTCCTCGTGACACGTTCAGGTTTAATTATTAAAGTCTCGCATTCCTGTGTCTGATTTCCTCACCAAACTCTCTATTTTAACGACATACCTGACGAGCTTAGGATAAAGTTCGATTATGACGACGGCAGTAGATTGGTTACAGTTGTGCAGGGTCTAGTCAGGGCAAGTTCGTTATTACGTAACCCTATCAGCTCCGCGAGTCCCAGTGCATCCTTCCTATAATGGTAAACTGCAATTATAGGACTCGAGAGAAGGTGTTGTCTTGAATTTAACTAGAGTCGAAGTACCGTTCAGCCAGTGCACTGAAGCTTAGGATTGTTTCTGTGCTTGTGTAAAATTTGATCTGCTTGCAAGCCTATTAACCATGGTTTTATTATAGTAAAATTGTAGTAATAATGATGGTTTTTGGCGTATTGACTACTGTGTGCATAACCACAATTTCCCTACTAATTCCATGGCCTATGAATGTGCAAGCTGTTTTATTAAAACATTCATGCTATTCTCTCTTATTATTTCCAACTGAGAATAATGAGCTGGAGTTAATTACTCTATTTGTTTTTGCTTCTCTCTAGGAACCTGATCAGCCGTTTGTGGACTGAGACGTTCCCTCTGCAACCAGCACTTTGTTTTGAACCGTTCCCCCTCCCCACCCCAAGTTTCTGTTTATTTGCCTGGCTCCAGCCGAGCCTTGCCCTCTGGTGGCTTACAACACAATACGTGAATTCAAACAGCCAACGGTGGTGATACTCCAGGGCAGCGCAGCAGCTATGCAGCTTGAAATCCAAGTAGCACTCAACTTCATCATTTCGTACTTGTACAATAAGCTGCCCAGGCGACGTGTCAACATTTTCGGCGAGGAGTTGGAGCGACAGCTTAAACAGAAATACGAGGGGCACTGGTACCTGGACAAGCCATACAAAGGGTCTGGATTCAGGTGTATACATGTCGGGGAGAAAGTGGACCCAGTTGTAGAGCAAGCAGCCAAAGAAAGTGGGTTGGACATTGAGGATGTCCGCAACAACCTGCCTCAGGACCTCAGTGTCTGGATTGATCCTTTCGAGGTGTCTTATCAGATTGGGGAGAAGGGACCCGTCAAGGTGCTCTATGTGGATGACAGTAATGAAAACGGCCTGGAGTTGGACAAGGAGATCAAGAACAGCTTTAACCCAGAGGCCCAGGTTTTCATGCCCATTAGCGAACCCCTAGGCATGTCCCCCACCTCCAGTTCCCCGTCCCCTCCGTTTGGCCAATCAGCAGCGGTCAGCCCCACCTTCATGCGCCGTTCCACGCAACCTTTAACCTTTACCACTGCCAGCTTCGCTGCCACCAAATTTGGCTCCACGAAAATGAAAAGCAACGGGCGGAACGCCAACAAGGTGACCCGAAACTCCCCCACCAACCTGGGCCTGAATGTAAACAACCTCCTGAAGCAGAAAGCCATGTCCACATCCATGCATTCTCTCTATGGCGTCGGCTTGGGCAGTCAGCCGCAGAAGCCCTCTGCCTTGTCTCCCAACGCCAAGGAGTTTGTGTTCCCCAATCTCCAGGGGCAGGGCAGCCCAAGTGCAATGTTCCCCGGGGAAACGTCCCTCAATCTCAGCCCTCTACCGTACAATAATGCCTTTGATGTGTTTTCAGCCTATGGGGGCCTTAACGAGAAGTCCCTCATGGACAGTCTGAGTTTCAGCTTGAGCAACATGCAGTATTCTAACCAGCAATTCCAGCCAGTAATGGCCAACTAGAAAGCCAGAATACTACTAACGACCACAGATATGTGATGGGACGGGCAGAAGTTCACGTTTGGAAAATCAAAAAAAAAAAATCGCAAAGCAACACTTAAACTGTAAACTGTCCCGGTGAATAAGTCAAACGATGAGCCCGAGGGTTGTTCCCTTGAGTATTTTTTGTCATTCTTTTTACGATTAAGCTTGTTGTACAATCAAGCTTGGTTATCTAAACTCATTTTTTGTTTTCTTTTGCCAACCAAGCACAAAATTATTTTTACTGACTGTTTTAAGGTATCTTTATGAAGACAAAAACTACAAATCAAGGCCTCTAATAGTATTCAAGGTATAGCTACACAGCCAGTTTTCCGAGGATTGGCCTGAATGCTGAATGAGGGATTTCTTGGTCTTTTTTCTAACTGTATAATTAATTTAGTAGAAAGTTTGTAAAATATCAGAGTATATATTGTTTCTACGACATATTGCATTTATATCTTTTTACTACTCCAGTGATCTGTGATGGCTGCAGCAGCTTTTGTTATATTTTTTTTTATTGAAATTGTAAAATGAAATCCATCTTTAAAAACATCAACTATTCTAAAGATTGTGTACAGAATATTCCGTTGTGTTGGGATTTAAAAAAAAAAAAATGTTTTTGGGGGGGAAAAAAAAGGGAAAAAAATAAGAGTTGTATTTTCTGTTAAGAGTTCAAAGATTTTTGCTATACTATGGACAAAATGTAATCGTATATTAATTTTGTACCAACATTGTGCAATACTTGACAAAAACAAATAGTATAACAAAGTATTTGGAGTCAGTGTCTTACATGTAAAGAGGGACTGATAGTTTATTAAGTTTGTATTAAAATGCTTGAAATTATACTCTTGGTCTTAAGCTTTTTATTCAAATTTAATATCTTTATATCTCCGCTCTCGTTACAAACTGAATATTACTCATATGCGTGCTACAAGATTACGGCTTTACTGTTCTCGTTTTCAGTCTGCTTAAGAAAATGTTTCCCCCTTGTCTTCTCCAGATGCAAGAGAACATTTCCATAAATGGGTTTTCATAATGTAAGTAGCCATGACTCATCAGATCACCATTTATTCTTAATGTCATGAATTGTAAGCTACGCTCCTCATTTGCATGTATCCATTTGCCAGATGCTTTTATCCAAAGCATTTTATCAGTATATGTACTGCCTGGGAAATGAACTGTGACCTTGTTGTCGCGAGCGCCGTGTTCGTTCAGAAGCATAGAGGAGCTTTGTATAATGGGATTATTAGAGGTTGATATTTAAATAATTCCAGGTTGTTTTTATACTAGTTGCCCTCTAAGTGTTCACTAAAGACCAACCAAAAACAAGTTCATATATTGGTATCTTTTAGAGATGTACATTTGAATTTGTTTTGGATTGTATAGCTGAAGGCTGAGCTGTGTTTTGCAGTGTATCGTTGTTGCTGTGCCTCGTGGTTTTCACGGCCGTATAAACAGGTGCTGCTGGATTCAAAATGATTTGATTACTGACAGCTAGCTGGTCCAAGCATTTAACAGCTCTTCTGATTCCAGTAAGCAACATGGATCTATATTTAGAGCTCTAATTAAGTAAGTTGATTGAGCAAAGTGAATTGAGGAGGGAATTCGCAGATGAGTTAACCCACAACCTCACTTTCTCTGGTAGATTTCGTCACCCTCCCTTTCCTGCATAATGTCGATGTCTAATTGAGCGAGCTTTCTGAGTCTTACAGCTAACTGAGCTAAAACACTGGGAAAGAAATGGAAATGGGGACAAAGCACAGCAGCACTTTTATTAATTTGTCCACAAATGCTGTTTTCACAAAATAAGAATTAAAGGTGGTTTGTTAGTATCTGTGGTTCTAAAAAAAGAACCTTCAACATCCACGGAACCTTTCCATTCCACAAAAGGTTCTTATAGTGCGGAAACATTCTTAAGATTATTAAAGGAGTAGTTTAGCAAAAAATGAAAGTTTGGTGAATATTTTCTCACCCTTGGGCCATCTAAGATCTAGTGAAGATTGGATTAGTAGCAATTGCTCATCAGAGGATCCTCTGCAGTGAACGAGTCCAAAAAGCCGATAAAGAGATTCAATTCAATTCAATTCAATTCAAATTTATTTGTATAGCGCTTTTCATGATACATATCATTGCAAAGCAGCTTTA
>JAUCMT010000068.1:20191522-20203934 GCA_032357475.1 Enteromius thamalakanensis
TAACACCCAGACTTTTGACTGTAGTGGAAGTAACAGGACATCCGTCTAGTTGTAAATTGTAAGTCATAAGATTGTGTATTGTTTTTTGGTCCAACAAGCAATATCTCTGTCTTGTCTGAGTTTAATAGCAGAAAATTATTCGTCATAATCACAATCTACAAGATCACAATCTACAAGATTCAAGTCTGTCAGTTTTATGAAAATCTGCATGTGTGGAAGAAGCATATGTTGTTTACATGTGTAAAACTCCTCTATCCATAATATTGCCTTCTCCATTGACAAAGTTGTCTTGTCTGATTCAGGAGAGAAATATGCACAGGCCAAGCACTTTAGCGATTTTTGATCAGTATGGACATTTTCACTGGATAAAATGTTATTATGGACATATATTTTAGCCAGAAGTGATGGTTTAAAGTAAAAAAAAGTGATGTAATTCTGAATATCTCAAAATCTATATTTTAGATGTCTGACAGTGAGCAAAAAAAAAAAAAAAAAAAAAATTGTATGCAACACTAGGAACTCATTGAAAGGCTATTTTAAGAACAAAAAAATGGATCTTCAATTGCATTAAAAAAACTATTTTTTATAGTTTATCACAAATTCTTCCTCCAAATATGGTTTCAGTAATTATCTTTCAAAACATTTTTCACCTCATTTGCAAATGCACTCTTGCTCTCAACAGTCAACAGCTACCACCTTCTAGCAGAACATCAGCCTCTTCCTATAGCCTCAAAAAGCAGAATAAATAAGGCTGCTTGCCAGGCTTAATTGACTAAGTGGAGGTCAGGAAAATAAAGGCCTCAGAGGGCCTTCATGTGCCTCTGTGGCTGGTCGTGTGGAGGTGTTAAGCTTGGCAGCTCCCTTTCAGTGCAGCTCTGTACTTTGCCAACACAGTGAGTCAGAGAGATGAGTTGCACTACGCTGAGACAGGTGCAGGCTTCAGGGTGGCAGCAGAAGATACCATTACTCTCGCTGTTTATCACCGTACGCGGGGGGGAGAGCATAGCGACAGATTGGGAATACCTCAGCCTCTGTCCTTGGAGGAGGCGGAGGGCTGACAATTTGTGGGTGATAAAATTGTGGGGGATGATGAGAAAAGTGAGTGCTTAGTCACCGAAGGGAATCTCATTCGTATGGAAACTTTAAAACAAAAGTTTAAGAGGGATGTTATATTTAGAACATACAACTTTTTCTTTTTTCCCCTCCTATAATGCTTCCCAAGACTGCATTCATTTATTTAAAAATACAGTATAATATTGTAAATAGAATATATTGTTTCTATTTTAATATATTATAAAATATAATTTATTTCTGTGATGCAATGTGAATTTTCAGCATCATTACTCTAGTCTTCAGTGTTCTTCAGTAATTATTCTAATAAACTGATTTTAAAAAAAGAATCATTTTTATTATTATGAATGTTGAAAACAATTGATACTGATTCATTGTTTCAGAATTATGTAATGCAAGAACAGTACTTATCTGAAGTCACTTTTTAAATTTTCACATCTATATATACACACAGTACTAATAGTATGCATATTTTATTTAGCATTCTAAACTGATTATATGTGCTTTTGTCTTGCATAACTGACAACATAAGTCTTTTGCACATATTTGGTTTTGCTTTGGTTGAGAAACGTAACTTAGACTGGAAGAAACTGTGTAACCAACATGTAACGCGACCAACCACAGTTTGTTTTGTTTTTACATGTCATAATTAGAATCTTACATTTTTTGATTTTCAGGCTCACTGAATGATATTTGGGAATCACTCTCAAACCCTGAATTTCCCATGTTATGACCGCAGAAATGATCCATGCCTCATAGACAGAGCTTCTCCTTTAATAACTTACTTTGTTTCAAATACCTTTGCTGAATCAAGCTGGCCTAGTTAAAGAACTCTGTAAGTCTGAGTAATTCAGAGACTCAGAGAGCAGAAGTATTCCTTGTTTTTTTGCGACAATGTAACTGTGACAGTGGCTGGAGTTGTGTGAAGACTTCACTTATGTGGTGCAGATGGGAGATGTTCCCTGTGCCACAGGAATGAAACTCAGCACTGCTGCAGCTAGCATGCTGACGTTCGGTTTTCATTTTTTCAGAGAAGAAAGTGCTTTGACTTTAGGCTTCTCACAAGTTTAGTTTTTACACTCTTCGCTTCTGTGTTTAATTAATGAGCATAATTAGACTGACCAGATGTCATGCTTTTGTGTGCCATGAATTTTTTCTCCCTACAACTAGTCACAAAAACCTGGTTGATTATGAAATGAGTCATTTGTTTAATTAAAATTAAATTAAAAATAGCCATTTTTATTGCTACGAGATACACAGAAACTAATAACATAATTTTAAAAAAAGTTTAAATTTACATTTTAAGCTTTTCTTATTTTATTATAATGAAACATTCAATAATAGAAATGAAATATAATTTTATATTAGATAATTGTCATTTTTAAAGTGTTCCAAACCCAGAAGACCTTCGTTCATCTTCGGAATACAAATTAGGATATTTCTAATAATATCAGAGCCATCTGACCCGCCATAGACAGCATTAACGCTGAAATAATCCCAGATCCAGAAATGTGGTAAAAACCCCAGTAAAAAAAATCCTTGTAACATCAGTGACTCAAATTCAGTTGTTTGCCGATATGAGAATACTTTTTTTGCGCAAAGAAAACAAAAATAACATCATATACTTCACCAAACACTTACCTCTTTAAATATTACTGCGTAAGCATACGTGCAAACAGTCGCAGATAACGCGCATGCTTTAAGCATGGTTTATGACGTCAATTATGAACACGGCGCGTTGAGATACTCTGGTGGAAAGCGTAAATCACATGAGAATAGTAAATTGTGTTATTTTTGCTTTATTTTCATAGCTTTCAATGTTTTTTACTACGTTTCTGAATCTAGGATAGTTTCAGCTGTATTGCTGTCTATAGAGGGTAATGGCTCTCCAAGCACGTGCAGGGGGCGGAGGGTTCTTGAGCACCCACCCCTTTCCTCCTGGATGCCTTAAGTGCCCTTTTCTTGTTTAAGTCCATCAACCAATCAACCAATGCTCGCTAGTGAGGGCAGAGCGTGCTCGTTACGAGCCAGTACGGACTTCTGCCCCCGTTGTATATTTCTTTAGAGATATTTTTGTGTCATTTAAGCAAGACAGTTGCGTTTTTGTATTAGTGATATTATGTGTGTTTATGTTCAAGTTAGATTTGGGGATTTTGGTTCATTTGCAGCCCTTTTATATAAAAGTGTAGAGTTACCGTCATGGAGACAGATGTGTAGGGGAGTGACTTATTGCTATTTCCGAAAGGTAAGTATTTCTAAGTGTTAAATATTAGAATTGACTCAAAGGTAAGATGTAATTATTATGCTTACTATTTGCACTCTTGTTATAACTTTGAGCACCCGTCGCGTTAAATGTCTCTGCACGGCCTTGTGGCTTTCTGATATCACCAAAAATATTTTAATTTGTTTTCCGAAAATGAATGGAGGTGAACAACAAAAGGGTGAGTAATTAATGACAATTTTCTAAGTGAACTAACCCTTTTTATAATATATCTAAAAAAATAATTATATAATTAATTAATAATAAAAAGTGTGGCACATTTAATGCATTAACCCTTAAAAGTGATGCACAAACATTATATATGTATTGAATATCTTTAACACTTTACATCTTTTTACTCTTGAACATTGCATTCAAATCTGAAATAGCTTTTCTTTCAAAAAAACAGATCATTACCAAACCCTTCTGTTTCAAAATAAAGTATCTGAAGATCATGACATCTTTTCTGAGAAAAGTTGATATGTCAGAGGTACTGTATATTTTATAGCTTTACTTCTGCTTTCGTCAGCGAGTTTTGAATTTATGTTGTCATAAATAAAAAAATACCATGACATAAAGAGGACGGTCATACAGAATTATGAGTAAGCGTCAAAGTTCAACCCACCAGGGTTGTTTGAATGTAACCTCAAACTCAGAATCTTGCTGTAATAGGTGTTATGCATTAAAGGGTTATTATTATGTAAGTCAATAGATTTATCCACAAAACTAAACATATTTTATTCATGCACAACTGACACAAGATCTTGACTGTTAAATATAGCACAATAACTAAAGCTTATCTATTAACCATCATCTTCTGCCAGCTTAAACATTAAACTAGAAGAAAAAGTCATACAAGGAATATGTAATAGTCATATCTCAAATTAATTATTGTTTGTTTCATTTAATCTTTAACCAGAACCTTGAATAGCATGGATATTTGCATTGACTCTGGCATTTTGGATAATGAGTAAACTGCTTTGTTTTACAATGCACAAGATGATGTGTTAAACAAACGGTGGACGTCATAACACTTGTAATATTTTATTTAGCTGTGCTGCCGGGACCCTGTGGCTGTTCTGGAGCTCGCTGAATGAACGTAGGAGGTTCTGCTCGGCCTGGCATGGGAGGTGTTGCATAACTGCGTGGATGCCGCTGTATTCAACAACACGTTAGCGGGGAAAGGATGGCACGCTTTGCAAAAACCATGACAGGTTCCCCTAAACGTACTGTGTGCTTGTTTGCTCTTCAGAAATATCTGTTGCTGCAATTACGTCAATTCCCTTAGGTGTCGATGGAGTCGAGCAGCTAAAACAGACGTTGCTTTCTGTTGTTTTTCTCTGCTCAAGGACTCGGTATGATTCTGGTGCATGCGAGGCATGAATACAAACAGAGTCTGAGTTTGTCTTTCAAAGAAACTCAGAGCCTTGAAGAATCAGAAGTGGGTGGATGAGATGACCTGTACTCAGCAGCAATCTGCCGCTCCAAGAGTTTCATCTCTTCTGGCTTTGAGCTGGACCGGGGCAGTTATACAGCATTATTTAGGCGGATCTGAGCTTATTATCATGGGTTATGGTCTATGTTAAATTACAGCCAGTACTTGTCATTATTTAGTCATCTTTTTGGGCTGATCTGAGATCAGATCTGGAGTCATAACTGGGCTGATTTAGGGTAATGTATTATTATTTAGGCTGATCTGAGATCATTATTATGGGCATCTCGATACTGATACTGGGTCAGGTTTGATTACCATTTGGGTTTGTTTGGTTAGTTTTGGCTTTGCGATCTAGGGTATTGAGTGCTTATCTTGTCATCTTTTGGGGGTGATCTGGATTCTGGGGTCATTATTGGGCTGATTTGGGGTTAACAATGCATCATTATTTAGGCTGAATTGAGGCCAATATTTTGGTTTGTGGTCTAGGCTGATATTCAATATATTATAATCAATGTTTGGACCTATTTAGTCACTTATTTCTTCAGTCTGATCTGGAATCAGTTAATAGAGCTGATCATGAGTTAGTGAGCATTATTATTGAGGCTGATCAGAGGTCAATTTAAATTAATGTTTGGGCATATTTGGTCACTTTTGGCTTATTTTTGGGCTGATCTGGAAACAGTTATGGGTCACAATTAGTGATCTCAAGTTAGTTTGCACCAGTATTAGGGCTGATCTGAGGTCATTATTAGTTGTGGTCTGGGCTATGGGTTAGTTGTTGTCAACGTTTGGGCTTATTTGGTCAGCTTTTTTTGGTCTAATATATTAGGGCTGATCTAGGGTTAGTTTTCACCATTATTAGGGCTGATCTGAGGTCATCATTATAGGCTGAGGTCTATAGGTTGATGTTTGGTAAGTTATATTAACATTTGGGCTAATTTAGTCTCTTTTTGCTTATTTTTGAAGCTGATGTGAGATCAGTTTTGTGTCATTTTTGATCTGATCTGCAGCCGTTATTAATACTCAAGGTTTTAAAATCAACTTATGGGTCAATATTCACTCTTAATTTCACTGGGACTAGCCCATATATGGTACCAGTTAATTATGATGGTTTCTTCTCATGAACCTCACATTCTAAAAGTAAAAAAAAAAATTGCAGTTCTGCTTTGTGCCGCCAATGAAGAAGAAATTTATATGCCAGCGAAAAATGTATTTTTAAAATGAACTTTCTTGCTTATAGGTCTTATGGGGAACTTTGTTCTTACAAATACTGACTCGAAAAAGTAAAAGGCACGGCTGTCAGCTCACTAGAGTTTGTGAGTTCACCAAGCCCAAATCATGCGGTTTTCCTTTCTCAAGATCTGCTAATGAAGACCTAGCGAGAAAAAGAGTGTAAGAGAGTGAGAAAAGAGAGATAGAGGTTATGAGGTTGGGTGTCACTTTGCCTAATTACCATGTGTGACAGAATGTGTATGACAGGATGTGTAAGTGTCAATGTATGTTCGGTGTCTCTGTGTGTGTGCTCGTGAAAAATTTGCACATTTGTCTAGTTGTAAATGCCTGAATGAAACTGCTTATGCATGCAACTAGGTAAGCGTGAGATACATGTCAAAATGCATGTAATTGTTTGACTGCACTTAGCAATGGCTGAATTTGTAGCGGTTGGTGAGGATACTATGAACCTCTCTGGTTGGAGGCATTTTTTATTAGGCAATTTCTATTAGAAGCTGGTGTGATTTACTGGCTACGGTCCACAGCTTGGCTTCTGCCGACGTCAGCGCTCGGGACTGCCAGTTTTAGCAGGGGAGGGTGTAAACACAGCCTGCTCTCAGCGAGATGAACAGAAGAACAGCCAAACCACAACACTGAACCTACATTCACAACTAGAGCACCCTGTAGGCCTCCGGGGAGCTGCTGTAGGTTTAATTATGAGGGCTAGTAAAACCTGTTCACTGCACAGGTGGGAGAAACGTTATTTTGAGCCGTTAGGTTATGCAATGTAAAATTCGAAAATAATTAGAGAGAAAAACTCTGGCGCTGAAGCAGGGGATTGTGAGCCAAAGATAATAATAAACCAAGACAACAAAGTTTTTCCAAGATGCCTTTTTTTAAAAAAAATAAATAAATAAAACTGTGCTCTAAAAATGGCTAAAACCACATTATGAGGATAGATGAGTGTTTTGTGGATTCTAGGGGGCTGTAAGTTGTCATTTACAGCCATTAGCTGATCGATTGGACTTGTGGCATGTGGTCCTAGTTTTGATCTAGTAGACCATCTTAATGAGGCTGGAACAAGACCCCACCTTAGTCCAGTAATATACCATCAAGAGAAGAATGTCATTGCTGAGAGGTTGATCTTTCATGGCTCATGAGTAATAATCTGTGTACTTCCCCTTTAAATCTTTACAGCTCTGCTGACTCCGCCCCTCTTTTCCGAGGCGCTCTCAGAGGACCTTTTTTTAGCCGTATTCATAGTGAAACTTGCTAATTAGCACATCATTATCAAGGAAAGGCTATTTGCAAAGATTCATTAAAAGACATTTTCCTCACTGCTTCTGTAGGTGAGGCTGCATCATGAATGATTCCCGCGAACATAAACACATTTTGGTTGATCAAGAGCGTGTTTCCCTTCAGAACCAAAGGTAACGTTAATCCTCTGTGTCTTCAGTCACTCAGATGTTGGGGGTAAATCACCACTGATATGTTCATTAATACATTCAACAACAAAACACCTCAATCTCTTAGGAGTCTTGTTTGTCTCTGTCTCGGACTGATGACAGCTCACTCAGGGCGGGTCTGAGGTAAGACGGCCGGTTGCATAAAGGTTAAGACTAGTCTTAAAAGTTAGTCAGTTAAATTTTTATATAAAACTGGTCACAGTTTTTAAAATTTCAGTTACATAAAAGTGTATAGTCTAGTCAAAGTTGAATCCAAAAAGTAAAATAGTTTACTCTTGCCGAACTGCTAGTTGCAAAGAATGGCATTTATTTTTTTTTGTAAATTTATTTTAGTTTGGCTTTATTAATAAAAATTGTGTGTTTTTTGTGTGAATTTTCACTGGTATCGTTACCGAATGCAGACATTTTGGTATTGTGACAATACTAGTCTGAAACATAAGAACACATCAACACATCAAGAGACACATCAACAACAACAATAATTATGATAACTATTATGATTAAGATTATTATTATCATTATTGTATTACTGTGTTATACAATACATCTCCTTCTGCTTGTTTTCTTATAGAACAAATATTTTTAGTTTTTCTAATGGGCTGCTGATAATTCATTCAGAAAGCAAAGCTTTAGAGAGTGTTTAAACCCTAATTTACATGTCCATGTGATTCACGAGTTTGGATGATTTATATGAGCCATGTGGAAAACAAATGAGAGAAAGGGAAAGTTTATACATCTGTGTTGACGTGACTGGCTGGATTATATGAACAAGCTCCTCCTGAATATGTGTTGGGAACTCCATGTCAGTCGGGTACAGCTGATTCATTCCCAGCACTCGATACTCTATCATAGAGTGCTATTTTGCCGAGAGCCGTGAACGACCCTTCTCTTAATAAGGTCAGACATAACCTCTATTGCCCACGTCCAACTCAGGCCTTGACCCAACTAGACAGCCCAGTCCCTAAGATAGAAACACACAAATCATACCTCTGTCAGCCGTCAAATACAGCCTGTGAGTATAAATAGCTATGGATTGGACTCTCTTATCTCTGCTATAGCCAAAGACACGTCAGTGAACCGCAAATCACAGCCGTGTCCTCCTACAAACCCTGCTCTCCCGTCTCTCTCCCTGTGTGTGTGTGTGTGTGTACACAGCCTCATATATTCTCACAGTCGATTCCTGTGTTGGACACTTGGCTTTACTCAGTGGCTTTGAGCGATTTGAAGGGAAGTACAGCATTTTGCTCTTGAGATGAAACTGGAATTGATGGAACAGTTAATTCAATCAATATTATTGTTGCTTTGGGATGGTCACCATCTGTTACATACAGGGAGGAATTGAACAAGAATGATATGGAATGGAGTTCCTGCTTTAAAAAATATGCAAATGTCAGTTGGTTTTTCAATCTGTTTCCATTCTGTTTTTTGTTCCATTTCTGTCATTCACTTCATTTTTTGTTGATTGCAGCACATTATATTTACTATTTGGCATCAGGTAATTAAAAAATGCACATAAAAAAATACTCCGGTCAGTTAGATTTCAGGAACAGTTTATGGCTTCTTATTTATTCAGTAAAATAGAAGTAGACTAAGAATGTTAAGTTTAAAGTGGCAAGAAAACATTCTTTTTAAGAACGTCATAGTTGTATCATAACTGAACAGATGTGAACTATTTATTCAGTTGAGTATTATTTGTATACTATTTTATCAAAATCAATCAATTTTACGTGTATTCAAAGTCTTCTAGACTCAATTCAGCTTTGTATGAGGTACAGACTGAATGTTCATCTCTCACATTCACATCTGTTCAGTTACGATACAGATGTATTATAGTACACTCTTAAACATAAAGGTGCTTCACATTGCATTAATATAACCTTATTTTGTCTGAAGGGTTTCCATAAAGAACCTTTAACATCTGAAGAACCACAAAAGCTTCTTTGTGGCAAAGGAATGTTCTTCAGATTATAAAAAGGTAAGAAAGAGATTTGGCAGAATTTTTTTTTGTGGAACCAAAAATGGCTCTTCTAGGGCACCTTTATTTTTAAAAGTGTACAACACCTAACTAAGCATCACATTAAAAATGGAAATGCAACGATGAAAGTTACTTTGTAATAACAACCAAATGCATAAATGTGAGAAAATGTTAGTCACTAAGTTCTTCCGTACATCCCATTAAATTATTATAATAGCTAAAAATTAGAAAAGTTGCCCACGTATTTTTTAAACACAGAGTAACTCATGGAGTCTGTGGTCTAGCATCTCAGTCTTCAGGTTTTCTTGTTATCTTATGAATTAACTTTTTTTTGGAAATATTTAAGATTTCATAGTCTCAGTTAGGTTGCTTAAAAATGCCTCCATCAATTTCAGTCTCTGTTAAAACAACAGAAGTGGTAATAGTATAGGTATATATGTATATGTATATATATGTACTGAAGAAGGCAGTTGTAAAGTACATACAAACAGTATTATTTTGATTCAACATACTACCTTGATAAAGACAACCATGTCTCTTTTGAGAATTGATGATAATAGTGTCCTGCTGTAGTCCAGGTTCAGTTCAAATGAAGTGAATGGAGCAATCAATACAGCTCGCAGTGTCTTCTGTTGGTGAGAATAATCAGCACACGAGTGCTCTGTAATCAGACGGCTAATCTTTATAAATAAAATGTGAGAAAAGGTGTTTTAACTTTGTTACACACGGAATAATTAACTCTGCGCTGGTACACTGACTTAATATTGTGGCCACATTATCATCACGTTTTATATTTCTCTATAATTCCATGGCCCATCGTCATTTATTAATTTAATAAATACACAATTATGACATTATGTAGGTGCTATTTTCGTACAGTAGCTTTGCAAAAAGGTCATATAGTTTGCACTTCATTAACCAACCCACTTACTGATCACACACGCACATATATGCCAGACCCAAACGTCTTGTTTTCCCTCGGCTATTTCTGAGCGTTCTTTCCCATGTTTGTTTTTCCCTTAATCTCCGTGGACTGTTTATCTCATTATTCACTCATCATTATTTTTCTTTTGTTTTAGAAGTAGTTTCATACAGTATTGTATAGTTTTCATGAATACAAATTCAATTGCTCGGAAAGCCTATAAGCTCACAAAGCTCTTGTGTGTTTTTAAGTATTATTCTCATTGTGGCGTTTCATAGACCCAAAGCTCATTCATTGTTACTGTATGAATTAATTCATTTTCTTTAGGATTTCTTCAAAAAAAAAAGAATGAATATTGAAATCTTTGAATATCATCCTTGCCTCCACATAATCTTATCAACCAGTCAGAAAATGATTTTGAGCAGAACAGTTCAAACTTAACGCTTGTTTACAGCCTCTAATTTTGAATCCTGCCAGTGATGATACATGAACTCTCGGTAATGTGTGTCCTTGAGTAACCTCAACCTCAGGCTGCTGTAATTACTGCACCACGAGTCCCCTCGGACAAACACGTCCGCTAAATGACAATGCATGTGCTCACGAACTGTTTCGGAAGGGAAAACAGTTTATAGCATTAGCTATACAGAGCAGGTCCCGGGTCAGCAATGTCAGAGGTCAGCCAGGCCTGCATGTCTTAGTCAAAGATGACGTCAACCATCCCTCCAGTCATTCCTTCAGGCTTCCATTGAGGGTCTTGGTTCAGACCTCCCTACATTACCGCTAGTTTGCTAAAGCATAAATAGACAGCGTCAGATGTAGCTCCCCGTCACCGCACGTGTTTGTTGCGTAGTTGAAAGTAGCCATGCGGGCATTTGTTTCCTTTCTCTCCTCTCCCTCGCACACAACAGAACAGAGAAGGACTTTAGTATAATGTGATGGTGCCCTTGCTGATACAGGCCTCCCTTTATGTCGCGTGTAATCTGAGCTTTCAGTGCCAGGACTGAGCCTCTCTCACCCTGAATGGAGTGCTGTGGGCCAGGCCGCTGTTTCCTGTGCTTTCACTCTGCTTAGCTAGGCACTACAATTATAGTAAACCCAGGGGTGGGACGAACACATTTGTGCTGAGGAGACAGGCTCTGTCTCTCACACACACACAGGGAGAGAGAGACAAAGTGAAGGTAAAAGATGGCAGCAAACTCACAAACAGAGTTTGAGGAGTCTCAAGGGCTTTGTATGTCGTGAGTAAGTCACGTTTAGCACTGCAGTAGCGCCAAAGCACGGTCTCGTTCTCTTGTGCTCTGCTGAATTGGTCCTGCGGCTATAATTTACACAGTGTAAACTGCGTCCTAATTCACAGGGTCCCTATGGAGGGCTCCTTACACACTCAGCAGGGACTGTCTACAGAACATCGAAATGCTAAATGGGTCTGTCAGGGTTGTTGTAGTCAACTAAAACTAAAAGATTTTTAATTGATTGGAATAAAAACTATATAGACATATAGAACACAAAAATGTATGATCAAACATTTAAAAATATCTTAAAGTAACAAAACAAAATTACTAAAACTTAAAATGAAATTAAAACATTTTATTAGTAAAAATTAAAAAGAAAAAAAAAATCGGCAAAGCAACAGAGATTTCAAGGATAGATTTTTTTACATGATTAGTAGCCTTAAAAATTGCATAATTTTTATTTTTTACTTACATAACACAACAAAATTATTATATTAAACTAAAAATAAGTAAATTTTAGAAATAAATAAACACAAAAATGTATATCTTTGATTAAAAACCAAAATAAACAAAATTTTAATTAAAAACAGAAAATGTTTCAATGTTGTCAATTGTATGTGTGTGTGTTTATACTGTATATATATATATATATATATAGTGTGACGTCGTGTAATTTCCCAGAACAAAAAAAGGCAGAAGACGGAGATCCGGTACACATATAGCCAAACGGCTCTTCCTTTTATTTCCTGAACGTACAGTTTTACAACACAAGGGTATCAGGAGGCGTCCTATCTCCCCAAAACAAAAGAACAACCGAACCCAAAAACAAAACGGGAACT
>JAUCMT010000068.1:20260576-20274940 GCA_032357475.1 Enteromius thamalakanensis
ACTGACCAGGCTCAACCCTGCTTAGCTTCAGTGGGCAACCAGGCTTGGGCTGCAGGGTGATATGGCTGTGGCCATATGAGTCAGTACTGCTAAATTTTTAAACAACTCACCTTTATGAACATGATTGATCATTTTGCAATAAACATAATGATATGACTATTGACACTTAAATAGTCAGTAGATCTGTACTACACACATTTCAGATTGCTTAAATTCCAATTATCTGACTGTGATTTGCAGTACATCAATTGAATAAGCAGTTCAACTCCAATTTTATTTAGTCCTTCAGTCAGTGTGTGTGTGTGTCTGTTTGAGTAGTCACTTGACATATCAAACTGTTTCTGTTTTCACCTCCAGCAATGTTAGCATTAAATAGTTTAGCATAATGAATATACTAAGAAAATTGTCACTATTGAACTAGAACTGTTCCAGACATGCTGCTTTCATTACTACTTAAGTAAAGACACATGGACTATGAATTCTTTACTCCATTCGGTTTTCTTGCCCCTGTTAACAAAGAGGAAAAGTATTTTAATCTTCTTAATCTCCCACAACTTTCCATCCCACTCTGCAGTGTATATTATGAAAAGCAACTGGCTCACCAAACAGCTCAAGAGATCAAAACACTGACCTTTGCTCCCAGATCCCGGTTCCTTGCTCTCATCTTGTTGACCTGAGACTCAGCCATGTCTGCTCTCTCCTCGGCCTGTTCAAGCTCATGCTGGGCCTTCCTCCACCTCCCTAGATGGACATTGGCTTGTTCCTCCTATTAAAGCACAAATGCAACTACCCACTGAATTTGTAGAGTTGAGAATTTATAAAGTCAGATGGATGTATTTTGACTTACAGCCTCCTCTGCTTGTCTCTTGTAAGTCTTGACTTTTATCTGAAGTTTGTTTACCAGGTCCTGAAGTCTGCTAACTGTCTTTTTGTCCTCCTCAGACTACATATAATAAACAATATTGTTACTTATTTATCTACTGGACAACCAGCTGTTCAGATGTCTAGTGCATACTTGGTAGGTAAGCTCCTTCATTTTTCTTTCATATTTCCGAGTGCCTTTGATAGCATCAGCTCCACGCTTTTGTTCAGCATCCAGCTCATTCTCCAGTTCACGGACCTAAACAACAGGTTACAGTATAGTACAGAAAGCATTAATATGATCCATGTGCTTGTTTGAACAGATACCTACGAACCCTGGATTCCAGTTTCTGGAGTTGTTTCTTCCCACCCTTAAGGACTAAGTTTTCTGCTTCATCCAAACGATTCTGCAGGTCTTTGATTGTGGCCTCCAGGCTCTTTCTCATTCGCTCCTGGTGTGTATTGGTGTCCTGCTCTTTCTTGAGCTCTTCTGACATCATTGCCGCCTTCGAGGGAAATAAGAACAGAAATAGTAAATGCAATTTTTACATGTTTTGGAACCCTGTGCATTTTCTTGCTTGGTTTAGTTTGTTTAGACATATGTGAACACAATATGCTTGGATCTGCACCAAAACAATTGGTCCAAGACCAGGGTGGACTTGATCTGATTGAAACATACTTCTAGAGCAGTTTAATTGTGTTGACCCAACAGACCTACAAACCAAGCTTTATCATATGTGAGAATGGGAAATGCTTTACATAAAGCAGTGTTTGATTCTGTGGCAGAACATTAGTAGTTGAAAACAAAGAGCACCTCTTCATCAAATTCCAAATCAAATCAATGGAATAAGTAGTCATCTGCTTACATCAGTAATTGCTTTCTTAGCCCTTTCTTCTGCATTCCTTGACCCCTGAGCAGATTCCTCCACTTCACTCTGGAGCTGGGAAATATCAGCTTCAAGCTTTTTCTTGGTGTGAAGAAGGCTAGTGTTCTGAAAAAGTGGAGGTAGATGATACTTTATAAAAGCCTTGTTTCTCTGTTTCTGTTCCTGGTTACTAGAAATTTTACAAGCTTCAGGCTGGGTCCAACCCTTAAATGATCTGAGATGACCGAACGCCTTAGATGATGTCAACCCTCTCAGAAGACCTCAGAGGATGCCAACCCTCAGACAACATACAGAATTACCAAATTTTGTTCTAAATTATATATAATACATTACTACAATATATAAACAAATAGTTGAAACTTAATTTCCTGCTTTGCAACAATTCATATCGTAAGTGCTATATAAATACACTTGAATTGAATTGTGTGTTTTTGTGACAAAGCTACGCTTGTAGACTTGCTAACCTGGGTATGCAGGAGTCCGACTCGTTCACTGGCATCTGTCAGCTCCTGCTCAGCGATTTTCCGGCTCCTCTCAGTTTGTTCCACAGAAGCTCTCAGTTCTTCAATCTCAGCCTGCATCAGCAAGCTCCTGCGTTCAGACATTGCTAGCTGTTCCTTCATGTCCTCCTGTTCTCTGAGAGAGTCCTCAAAATGAAGCTGAACATCCTGTTGAGACATGGACCAAATCAGATAAGTCATGTTGGGATCAAAAGACACCATGGATCAACCAGGTTCCCATGTAGCCAACCAGGTAAACCTGCTGGTGAGAAACAGTGCAGTGCTGTTTGATCAGCTGTACCCTCACCACCAGTTAAAAAAACTGAGTGGAAAATGACAAGAATGTAATAGGATGTATTTGGAACATGTTACAGACATTGGCAAACTTGTGGAACTTGGATAATCTTTGTCTGAACTTCATCTTAAAACATAATCCACTAACTTCTAACCCATGGCTCAAATGTCAGTTACTTTTAAATGATTTCAAATCAAGTCACCTTAAATTGTCCTTGAAGGTTTCGAAGCTGTTTCTGGGCTTCTGATGCCAGGTGATTGGCATGGCTCAACTGTATCTCCATCTCACTGAGATCCCCCTCCATCTTCTTCTTGACTCTCAGGGCATCATTCCTGCTTCTCAACTCAGCATCCAGAGTGCTTTGCATGGAGTCTGTGACTCTCTGGTTGTTTCTCTTCAGCTGTTCGGTCTCTTCATCCTTTTCGGCCAGCTTTCTTTCCAGGTCAGCCTTAAGCTGGTTGAGCTCTAGTTGTACGCGGAGGATCTTAGATTCCTCATGGTTCAGGGATGCCTAAAATATATCATGATGCATTTTTGGAGGATTAATCTCACCTGTGTGCAGTCTATAAACTTACTGGATATCTTTTTACCTCTGCCTCCTCTAGTGTGCATTGTATCTCAGACTTCTCTGTCTCTATTTGCTTCCTGGCCTTCTCTAGTTCCTGGATGCTTTTTCCAGTCTCACCTATCTGCCCAGTGAGATCTGAGATTTCCTCTGTGCACAGAGAATAGGAACCATTGCTAGTTTTATACATTTAATAGATGTATGTTGAGAACATTCCTCAACCCAATTAGTGACTTACGCTGCAAATTCTTGTTTTCTCGTTTCAGAGTTTCCAGATGGTCCAAGGTCTCCACATAAGAATTTCTTAATTTAAAGAGCTCAGTGCTCAATGATCGAGACTCTTTCTGAGCCCCTTCTAGCTCTGCTTGTGACTCTTCATATTTTTGCTTCCATTCAACCAAAACCTACGAAGACAGAATAGAGAGACACTTTCCCAAGAATTTCATCTGCTTATTATGGTGGCTTCAGAAGGCTTATTTCAGAAGGTCTGAAATTTAATTGTATTGTACTGTTTCAAGTAACCTGTATGGATTTTCAGGTAAAAACTATAAATGATTGATTCCATGTTTTATTTACCTTATCAAAATTCCTCTGCTTCTTGTCCAAATTCACTGCTGAGCTATTTGCTCTTTCCAAATCTATCATGAGGTCCTCCATCTCACTCTGTAGTCTCTGCTTGGTTTTCTCCAGTGACGCACACTTTGCGTTTGCTGCTTCTATTTGCTCCTCTGCTTCTTGGAGGCGCTGAGCAAGCTTTTTCCTGCAAAAATTAATGGGACAATGGCATATAAGGGTGTCCTCAATAAAGAAAAAGCAATTTGTTTTTCAAATCTAACTAAAACCATACTTGCCATGTTGTTGGGAACATACTCTTTGTACTTTTTTGATTGAATGTGACTTTGAACAAACTTGTAAAGCATTGAAAACAACTTGGAAATGAATGACTTGTTCTTTCTTTAAATTTATTGTCCCTCAAGGGACAATTGCAGCAAAGGTATCAAGACAGACTATTAACAGTCACATAGCACGTTCATAAGAACCCTACTTTAAACTCAAACTTGTGCTTGTCTTACTTGGCCTCCTCAAGTTCCTCAGTGCGGTGAATAGCATTAGACTCATATTTGGTTCTCCACTGTGTTATTTCACTGTTGGCTTTAGACATCCCTCGCTGAAGCTCAGCCTTGGCTTCCTGTTCTTCTTCAAACTGCTCCCTCAGGAGATCACAGTCATGACGTGCTGATTGTAAGCCATGGGCTAGAGCATTCTTAGCCTACAAGTATAGATTATGAACTTTTAAGGGCACACGTTGCATTGCTAGCTCTGATGCTATATTATCTTGAGCATTTCATTACCTTTGACTCCTCCTCAAGCTGCCTCTTAAGTTCATCGATTTGCTGAGTGAAGCCCTGTTTGGCCCGTACCAACTGTGAAATCAGACTATCCCTCTCCTCGGTTTGTCTAGAATACTCGCCTGTTGAACAAAGAAAGTCAGATGCTCTGTGACAAACAGCACATACAATTCATTGGAATCAGTGAAAATACGGCCTACCATTTTCAGTTTGCAGGCGGGCTTTCTGGGAGTTGAGGTCATTGATTTGCCGTAAGTTCTCCTCATTCTTGCTATTCACTTCAGACAGTTGGTCTTCAAGATTATGGCACATCTTCTCCAGGTTAACCTGTCATTTACAGATATACTGTTTTAGACAACGCCATTTTCTCTGTAAAGGGTCAGGATTAGCAGAAAGGAAGAATCTATAAACCTTGGCTTTTGCAATAACTGCCAAGTTGCCTGCTAGATCATCATTCTCCATTTTGCATTCGCTTTTCTCTTTCTCTAGTTTCTGCTTGATTCGCTGGAGATTGTCGAGTTGTTCTCCGAGCTCTGCCATGCTGTCGGCATGTTTCTTGCGCAGAGTGGCTGCGGTGGCCTCGTGTTGTAGGTTGGCCTCTTCGAGATCACGTCGCAGCTTCTGAAATTCAATCTCTCGCTTCTTGTTCATCTCGACTTGAGCTTCAGTGGCACTACCGGCTTCTTCCAGTCTCTCGCTGATCTCCTCAAGTTCCCTGGAGAGATCAGCTCTCTGCTTATCCACCTTGGCTCGAGCTGCACGCTCAGCCTCGATCTCCTCTTCTAATTCCTCAGTGTGAGCCTTAGACAGGGGAGAAGGTACAATAATGAGCCTTTACTTATCATCAGCTGGCACTTCTTGAAGAAAAAACAGAGACACAGCTTACATGGAGCTCTTTTATCTTCTTATGAAGCTGGGAACCCATTGATTGATCATCCTCTATTTTGCTTAACAACTGACTGATCTCAAAGTCTTTTCTGGAAGAAGGAATTTACAAATGGTTGATTCACTTTGTTATATATATTTTTCAATGCTTACCAGAAATATTACATTTTGAGTTTCTCCTCCAGTTGTTGCTTGTCATTCTCCAGGTCCATGATGGACTCTTGGGATATTTTTACGTCCCCTTCCATCTTCCTCTTGACCCTCTCAAGGTCCATTCGGGTTTTTCTCTCTTGTTCAAGGGAACCTTCAAGCTAATTTGAAGAGTGTTAGAATACAGCTGTCAAATGAGCTTCTTATATTTAGCCTTTTTGTGATTGCCATACTCACATCATCTACTTGTTGCTCAAGCTTGGTTTTGGCTTTAGTCAGAGTATTTACTTTGTCCTCCTCAGCCTGGAGATCATCAATAATTTGTTGGTGTACTTCTTGGAGGGCTTTCTTTTCCTTTGTTAGCTTTGCAAGGTTTTCATCTTGACTAGATATTTCCTCTGTAAGGTTTTTAACCTGTGAAAATCCATTGTTTCTCCATCAAATCTGACAATGAGATTAAGTTGTGCAAGAATGTCTACATTGGCATATTCAAACCTTATTCTCAGTTGCATGCTTTTCTTTTTCCACTTTAGCCAAGGTGAGCTCCAGGTCATCAATGTCTTTCTTTAGCTCAGAGCATTCATCCTCTAGTTTCCTTTTCTTTGCTGTCAGCTCTGAATTGATTTCTTCTTCATCATCCAGTCTTTCAGTAATCTCTTTCAGCTTGGCCTCTAGCTGGAGTTTGCTTTTTATCAACCCTTCACACCTCTCTTCGGCATCTATGAGATTCTCACTGTCCTACGAGTGCAGTCGAATAAGAGAGTGTATCCACAGTGTTTTTTAGTAGTCATTAGGCGATGCTCAAACAAATGAATGTTTTTATAGTTAAAATATTAAAAGACACATTACAAAAAATGAATTTAGAAAAATAATCACTAACAGCTTGGACTTGTAAGAGCAGATCATTCTTCTCCTGTATTAAAGATACCATTTTCTCCTTCAGCTCTTTGTGCTTGGCCTTTGCTTTAGAAAGCTCCTCTTTGCACCTCAGAAAGTCTTCCTTCATGGTGGCCATCTCTTTCTCTGTTTCAGCACTCTTCAAGAGAGGCTTTATCTTAAAAAACATCTTCATCCATGGCCAGTGTTTAACATTCATAAATGCACGGAGATTATATTGCAAAGTGTAAATTGCATCTCTGGAAAAAAAGTACACCGGGATTATTATAGTTTTCAAAAATTTTAAATATTTTTTCTTTTTTTTAGTTAAACATATACAAACTACTTAAAGCTATAGTTACCAATGTTTGGTTTAGTTTAAATTTAAGTATAAAAATAACTAAAGCCTGGAATACACGACACAATTTTTGCCCTGATTTCCCCCCAATTTTACAGTCTGAACAAATTGACGCCAGTCTGCAGATTGAAGCTGACAGATTCCATAGAAAATCGTGTAGTGTATTATGGTCATAGACTCCAATTTTTTAGCTTCAGACATTGATTCTATTCAGTCAGAGGAAATCATGTTTGATATCTTCAGGCGATTTTAGAACCCATTTGTTACCCTTTCAGTCGAATCACTTCGACGTTACATATGGGAACTCGCCAGAGAGACCAATTGCCTTTGAGCTTCAAACAAAAGGCCATTGAAAATTGGCGTCTACTTGATTGCACTCAGGTGCACCATCACTACATGAGTATAAGAGGGCACGAGTGCAAAGCACTTGCAGCTTTTCGCTTCAGAGCCATCGTCGCTCTGAGCTGGAGAGCCCCTCGGCTTAATGCGTGCACTTTCGACCGACCTCTAGTGGCTGGATGATTGGTATCTGGTGATATCCACGGCTGTGGTCCAGGAGCGACACCTCTGGTTGAACCTGACGCAGGTGCCGGATGCCGACAAAGCTTGCTTTCTTGACGCCCCCATCTCCCAGGTCAGCCTTTTTGGCAACACTGTTGGGGACTTGGCCCAGGAGTTCTCGGGCAGCCCAGAGGTGATGAGCATTGTTCTTCGGGCGACGATGACATCTCCATCCCCACTCCCGGAGGAAGGCCGGGAGCCTCTGTGCACTCAGCTGTCAACGGCCTACGGGTCGGAGGTACACACATTTTCCCACATGTGAGTTCTATCTCTGATAGTCTCTTGCCTTGCTCTTCAAACAAAAAAGGAATTATGGATTTGATCAACTGGTTTCTGAACGCAATTGACACCATCTTCTCGACGAGAAGCACTTGTCCTGCAGGGACGTTGCTGGAGTGGTTGCTGCTGGATACATGATGGACGGGTGGGAAAAGTGGAGCGTCGTGTGCCTGGCCGCTCTGTCTCTGGAGGATGTTGAAGATATCTACCTATTCGGAACTTTGATATCAGGGATTCTGCTGATTGGATTAGGTGGGGCTAACCCCCAATAAGCTGGCCGGCTGGATTGAAACGGTGAACAAGCACGTGTTAGCTGTTAGCACTCAAACTGTAGCTATGGACCGCAAACTGGAAAACATCTTGGAGAAGCAGCTATACAACGGGATTTGGGCAGACCTGGAGACCTGTGAGGGACATTAGATATCTGCGAAATTGGCAGATATCGATCCATTTCGGCTTTCCTGTTCTTCCAGCTAAGGCACCAGGCCTTGGCCAAGCCCGATGGTGGAGAAAAAAAAACTCCCCCTAAGAACAAGATAACGAGACACTCTGACACACGACACCCAACACCTTCGCGAGGTTCTAGGTGGCCTGTTCCATGGGTGTTCCCATATGTAACGTTGAAGTCATGCCCTCTTTATACTCACGTAGTGATGAGGTGCACCTGAGTGCAATCAAGTGCATGCTAATATTCATTGGCCTTTTGTTTGAAGCTAAAAGGCAATTGGTCTCTCTGGTGAGTTCCCATATGTAACGTCTCCGTTCCCTCCTTCAGGGAACGTGGGTTACGTTCGTAACCTAAACGTTTTCATTGGTCATGCGTCTCCTAGCAACAAGGCGCACGTTTCTGTGTCAGTTTGATGTGATCGGAACAACTTTTAAAGTGTGGTGTATTATCCTTGCTTGTGTACTGCATGATGCTCAGTTTTCCTTTGTTACTATTTAGTCTGTAAGTGTATGATGACTACTGTTTTTAAAATCTGTTTAGATTTTAAAAGTTGTCTAGTATTTTCGAGCCTTAACTAATAGTTTAAATAAAAATTAATAAAAACAATAACAAAGATACAGTATATATAATAGTATATTATATTGGCAGCTTATTTGAGACATTTAAAATTCCCGGAAACGTACTTTTGAGCATACATCTTCTCAAACTCTTTTCTCATGAGATATCCTCGGCATAAGGACTGAATGCTGGATACCAATGATGCCAATTTTTCATCTCGCATTTCCTCTAATGTCCCCAATAGGCCAGCTTTGAAAAACACCTGTTAGATGAATTAAGTGTCAGCATGATCTGTAATAGTGAATTTTTCCAATAACGTACAATTTTCAAAATTGATAACAGATGAAGGCCAGTAAGATGACAAATTTGTGTGACCTTTGTGTGGCCAAACTTATACTGTGTGTGATCAACATCAATTGATCCCAAGAGCTTCTCAGAAGCCTTTTTTCCATCAATGAACTGTCCTTCAGGGATCACACTGGCATTAAGGATTCTGTACCTGTGACCATGAGATAATAGACATTAGGTCAAACATCTTTAGAGACATGCGGGAAAGTAAACTGGTCATTATTGTAAAATTCAATACAGTGTTGAACCTTCAAGTTTATAAGAACATTAAATACCAAATAAATGGACATTAAATATTGATCTATGTTCGAAATTAGTATTATAAGAGAAGAAAGACATTATGGAGTTTGGAGTGTGTTATGAGAGAGCTATAGTGATATGAGACATTGGTCAGTTAAACAATTAATAGTCATTATGCAAATGTATATTTGACCACAGAATATATTCCACAGAGCCATGTGGTAATAATAATATAAAAGCAAATGTGCTGATTAATCTCATTAAATTACCTCTGCTTGAAGTCAGCATAAAGGATCTTACTTGGAAAACCCTTCCTACAAATCCTGATGCCTTCCAGTACACCATTACAGCGCAACTGGTGGATAACCAGATGGTTGTCCATTATCCCTGTATGTATAAGTCAATGATTGAAATGGCCTATAATATTTTTTTGTTCACATTTCATTCAACTACAGTGCTGTATTCAATCTTATTCATGTACCTGGTGTTTTCACCTCATTGGGGATCAGGCAGCGTACAAAGTGAGGATGTGTGCTTCGCAAGTTGGTCATTAGTTTGCCCAGGTTTTCCTGTGGGAAGTGAAATAATTCATGTCATTTCAAATTCTAACAAGCAAAAAGGAAGTATAGTCTCTCTCTGGTCATACTCTGAAAACAGCTGAGACCGTCTGGAAAGAGCCTCCTTTTTTCTTGGCTGCTTTTTTGCCCCCTGCTCCTCCATTATTGGCCTCTTTGGAACAAAAAGTGATAGATTAATGGTTAAATCATTTTTAGTTTAACCTCTAATGTTTCTGAATGATTTACCTGCTTCAGCAGAGGAAAAGGAGGCATACAGGTGAGTCAGAAGCTTGACTGATGACTTCTGGTACAACTGAACTACAGATTCGTTTAACGGGTCCTTGTTCTTGTCTAGCCAGCCGGAGATGTTGTAGTCGACGGTACCCGCATAATGCACTAAGGAGAAGTGAGCTTCGGCCTTGCCTTTGGTTGGCTTGGGCTTTTGGAAAGCATTGTTCTTGCCCAGATGCTGGTCATGCAGCTTGTTCTTGAAGGAGGTGTCAGTTGCCTTTGGAAACATGCACTCCTCTTCAAGGATGGAAAAGATTCCCATTGGCTGGCAGACAAGACAATTAAGTAATAAGTGCACACTGGGAAATTAGATTTGGTACATGCTGCTATTCATGAATTAATGAAGAAATTAAGTCTGATGGACCTGAAGGAATCTTGAGAAGATTAAACACTCACATAAAATGGGATGTTAAAATAAATTTCTAACTCACAAATTGAATTTCAAAACAGCAGACACACAACGTCGTAAGACATTGATATTTGGTTAAATTTTGGTTGTGACGTCAGGTGTCTAAAATTCAATGCAAATTCAACGTCTAATGTCAATGTTAAAAAGACGTCCAATGTCACCTGACGTTAATATTTTGTTCTTTTTAGGTTGTGTAACCAAAATCCAACGTTAAGTCAACGTTAAGTTTCATTATATTTGAAACAATTAAACTAAATTTTCTTGATGTTTATTTAGCGGTTTGGGATAAAGAATGCAAACCTCAACATTTTTTCTGAAAAATTACAGATTTAAATTTAATTTTTACACTCAGATAAAACAAGTAATTGGCTGATGATGTGATCTTAAACAGCCACAACTTTATAGAATAAAACATCTTTTACAAGCTACTGGCTTGACTGAGTGCTGATTTGGGGAAAATAAACATAAAAACTACACACATTTGTTAGTACTATTAATTTCCTGAGATGGCCTACCTTCTCAATAAGCTCAATACAGGCGGCCAGATCCATTCCGAAGTCTATGAACTCCCAGTCTATTCCCTCCTTCTTGTACTCTTCTTGTTCGAGCACAAACATGTGATGGTTGAAGAACTGTTGCAGTTTTTCATTGGTGAAGTTGATGCACATCTGCTCCAGGCTATTGAACTAATTCAGAACAATCAAACTATCAATCATCTTGCCATCCACTTGAGCTGTTAACAAATTAACTTTTCAGAGTCAAGAGGCATTAAAGAATCCTTATTTAATTTTCATATTCAAAGCGTCCCACAGCTGTGACAGCCTGACACATTAATTATTAAATACGTGTGGCTCACATCAAAGATTTCAAATCCAGCAATGTCAAGTACTCCAATGAAGAAAGCGCGAGGCTGCTTGGTGTCCAGCATCTGGTTGATTCGGACTACCATCCACAAAAACATCTTCTCATAGACAGACTTTGCTAAGGCCAAGACAGAATTCATGACCTGTGGGGTTAATAGATATAGTACAGTGTTGACTAGATCCTGTAAACATGCCACTGAAGCAGAGTCACAAGAATATGAAGCACGTACCTGTTGAACGGTCTGGCCTTTGGTGACATACTCATTCCCAACTTTCACTCTGGGATAACAAAGAGCTTTTAACAAGTCGGCAGAGTTCAGTCCCATCAGGTAAGCGACTTTATCAGCCACTGTAACAGAGACATAATTAACAGAAATGTCAACTTTTTAATGAAAAACATAAAAGGCTCGGTGGATTTTGCAAGTGTAGCTTTGTAAGTACTGAACTGGGAATAACAAACCAGTATTTCTAGGATCATTTACATCACACTTGCTGCTTTGAATCTTCACATGCCATAACTGTACAATATATACTGTACGCGACTTCAGTTTTAGTTTCTTCTTTAGTTTCTTGTCAGCATGAAATGAAAATCTACCTTAAAATCTGTTTTCTCATTGCATGTTATCGATCATTTTGTCTACAATACATCAAATTCAGGTCGTGTATTTTAACCAAAATCTAATTTGCTAAAATGTCAAATGCTGTTTCACTTGGATATGCATCTCAACATGGAAGAAAAGATCGCTACAACTAGGACCTAGCCTATGGCACAAATATCTGGACTACTTTTATAATGTTTTCAAGTCATTTTTGTAGCTTGACAGCATCTTTCCACAATTGGAAAGGAAAAAAGCAACATTCTCTTAAATATCCTTTTGTGTTCCACAGAGAGAAAAAGAAGAGAGTGTTGAATAAACAAGTGTGTATAAATAATTACAGCATTTACTTTATTTGGTCAGCTAATGGCTCTAGTCAGCTAACTGATAAATCAGCACTAGAATATTTTGGTCTGGCAGATTAAGAATGCAAAAGAGCTAATTGATAGGCCATGTAAAAAATAAATGATGCTTAGATATGTTAGATTACCTTCACTGCCGTCAGGTTCAGCCTGCTCTTCACGCTGCTTCTGTTTGAACTTCATGTTCCCATAATGCATCACTGCACCTGTCATCTTATAGATGCTGCCTTTCTCATCAGTAGTGAAGCCCAGGATGTCAATAGCGGACTGAAAGATTTTCGGAAATCAAATCTTGAGAAATTACTAAGGTTGCATGATCTGAATTGTGTGCTATGTCAATGTGACTATAATGGTTATTATAACTTTTGTTATTATTATTGATAATAAAATGTTAAACTATGCAATAAATATGAAAACATGAAATAAAATCAAATAGACATAATAAAGGAAATACTAAAATAATAATAAAAAGAATAATAAAAATTCAGCTATTTGCCAAGGAAATATTACTTATTTTCATTTAGTATAACTTAATATAACTAACTTGATAACTTGAAAAAGCTAAAACTGAAATGACAGTAACTGGAAGATTGTTTGCACATTTTAAAGGTGGAAGCATAATTTACTGTGAAAATAAGCGACTTTGAGATACTGAAACACTGGATAATGAAGTCATGTGTAAGTGAACACAGTGCTTCCTTATATACACAGCCCTTGCACATATTAACTTACCTGATAATTGCACTAAGCCATAATGTGATTTAGATTTCATTCTGATTGCTCATGCAGCCCTATTAGTATTAGTAATAAAACATGGATTTTATATGCAGTTTCTGAGTGCCTCTCACATCTGTGGCCTCCAACTCCTCCTTATCATTAATGCCGGCCACTGAGATCTGGCCTTGACTGATCATGGGAAAATCATAGGGATTGGTTGTGACAAGGAGCATGTCTGAGGAGAAAAAAGAATACAGGTCAAATGTGGAAAAAATAACTTAAAGATGATTGGCTATTATGTTAAATCTGTGACACACTCACCTATCAGCTCTGGTTTATGGCCCGTGGTGACCTGATAGAAAATATGGTAGCTCCTCTCATCCGCCAGCTGAAACGTCACCCTAGACTTCTCCAGCAAATCTAGAGAACAAAAACCTAGTTACCACGTAGAAAGTAGTTAGCATTTTGATGACTTGCATAAAGGCTTACATGTTTCAATATCAGCTGAGGCGAGTTTTCCAGTCGTTCCAAAGTGGATTCGTATGAATTTACCCTATTGGAATTTGCAAGTTAAGATTACCAAATGCTAATTAACTTCTTAACAATGAGACACCACAACTGCTAAACTCACAAAGCGTGAAGAGTTGTCATTCCTCACAGTTTTGGCATTCCCAAAAGCTTCAAGCAAAGGGTTGGCAGAAATGATTTGATCTTCCAGCGTCCCCTGTGAGTGAAGATATCAGTCAAATACGATTGATTTATAAAATGATGCCTACTGCTTGTATTTTTTCCTCACCTGCATTTTTCCTTGTGTGGCCTCTTTCTTGTCTCCAGACACTGCGATTGTCGCAAAGTACTGAATGACACGCTTGGTGTTCACAGTCTTTCCTGCACCAGATTCTCCGCTGGAGATGACACAGTTACACGGTTACACAGCTGGAGCTTCACAGCTCATCATCTATCATTTTTGAGTTATAGCACAGTCAAGGCCATTGATCATGACTTACGTAATCAGGACAGACTGATTCTCACGGTCTACAAATAAAACAGGAGAAATAATGGGAATCTCTTGCCTTTCTTGTTTAGAATGCATTAGTTTCTGAGTCATTAGAATGTTAGTACAAATGTCAACCAAAAAAAATAATAATTAGGCATGGTTCTTAAATCAAACTGTTTATTTTTTGCACCCCGGTGAAATCAATAAGGAGTTTATCATTTGTAATATTATTATGCTTTGTACATAAAGGTTAGGATCATCATTTTTCAGTACACTTAAAATTAGGCCAGTCATGTTTTTCCAAAAATACATATGTATTATAAAATAATATATATATATATATAAAAAAATAATAAATAATAATAATAAAAAATAAAAAATAAAAATACATACATATGTGACGATAGCATTC
>JAUCMT010000068.1:20281564-20303742 GCA_032357475.1 Enteromius thamalakanensis
AAGAGGAGCCTCGCCTAGCCTCTGAAGGAAGTGACTTGGAAGGACCAGTCCTGCCAAGGAAGTATCCTTGACATTGAAAAACACCCCTTGTCTGGATCCATAAACAAGTGAAGAAGAAGCAGAATAGAACACAATAGAATCATTACTTATGCACGTAAGCTAACACAGTCATCAAACATTACTTAGCAAAACAAAACTACTTAATGTTACCAAAAGTAACGTGACAGAAGAAGTGGTTTAAGTCTTTGAAGCTTTGTGGGTGTTGATGGAAGCAATCTACTCTATGTTTTGATCATCAGGATTCTAGACTTTAAAAAATTTAGATTTATAATTTTTTTTGTTGGAAATGTTGATTTTATTTAAAGAAAATTACTCACTTTTAATGCCAAAATAAGTTCATAAATTAAATTAATTAGAACCCAGAAATCATGGAACATGGAAACAAATTATTTTTTATTTTTTTTAATGAATGTGTTTTAAAATTAATGCGACACACTTCGACTACATGTATTGACAAAACATGATTTTATACATAATATATATGCATGTAATAAAAAGTTTACAAAAACATACAAAAACACTGGATTTTTAAATCATTGGTAACTCAACACTTGAAAGAACAACCTTAATAGCAATATACACATGGCTATGAACACACTTTTTTATGTGCTTATAATACTTGCAATTCTTAAAAACTGCTTGCATTCACTTGGTAACAAAAGAAAGCACACAGGAATTTATACATGTGAATGGCAAAGCAGCATAACTCACTGTACAGAAACACACACTATTGTCCTGGATCATCACATTCTCTCTTCAGGACACAAATGAACAGAGCTGCAATACACAAAGAGTACGTTTGTTCACACATAGTCTCGTTTGTCGAAGCCAGCGGGCGGTACAGACCTTGCAACGGAGTAAACCATCCTGCTGGGTGGACCGTACCTATTCTCCTGCTGCGGGGGGCAGCTGCAGCACAGGACCCCCCCTCCGATCAGCAGAAGGGCGCTAGATGCCCACCCCAGGTACAGAGACGCACCTATCTCCCTCTTCTGTGCCTCTATGACTATGGGGTTGTAGAAGGATCTGATGATACTGTGAGCAGACCAGCACATGGGGATCAAAAGCATGACTGCAGAGCAGATGAAGGTGACTCCAGCGGCGATCATGACTCTGGCTTTGGCCCGCTTCTCATCTAGGCAGTTAGTGCACTTGGCTCCCATAATGGAGAGCAGGAGTCCCAGTACTCCCATCACGATAGCAATCACACACAGCGCCCGGGCCGCCTGCAGATCTGAGCTGAGAGCCAGCATGGAGTCGTAGACCTTGCACTGCATCTGTCCGGTGCTCTGCACCACGCAGTTCATCCAGATTCCCTCCCATATGGTCTGCGCCGTTACGATGTTCACCCCGATGAAAGCCGTGACCTTCCACATGGGCAAAGCGCAAGACACGATGCCTACAATCCAACCGAACACAGCTAGGGTGACCCCGAGTATCTCCAACCCCAGAACTGCCATTGTGTTTTATACAAGAATGTGATGTATGAATTCCACTCACCAAGGAAAGACCGTCAGCACAATGGCTCGTGCTTTATAATGCAGCGATGAGGAAGGTGGAGTTATGTTGGAAAAAGAAAGGGGATTGGCTCAACTTTGAGTGAGCTTAACCTTGGCATGGAAACGAGTTCGTTTAATGATTTAGCTCTCTTCATCTGGCATTTCCCACTCAGAGACCAAATGGTGGAAAGATAACAAAAGCCCAGAGGCAACTAGTTAAAGTATAACTACGGCAAGAATTTTGAGGAAGACTTAAAATGCATGCTTCTGAACAGGTATACCAGAAATGTTTTGGACGTTATGAGCAGAGATTGATTTGAAAGTGATGACTGAACTGATTTGTCACCTGAGAAGGAGCAGTAAAGCGTTGAGGGCTGAGAGTCAACAAAGAGAGAATCAGTGATGAGTTTAGCTGTTATCAGCAGTCCGCAATTCATCAACTCTAAAATAAACAGCATCAGGCATTATTAACTCTCACACACACACATTATGCACACTTCTCTGTAATCAGTCATGCACAGGTATGTGAGGTCTGGTGACCTTGCGTTACTCTCTGCAGTGTTTTTGTTGGAGCATGCTTTTAATGCCATTTACATCAAATGCAGGGTTTCTTTCAAATCCATTTGTTGTACATCATCTATGTCAGTGTTTTAACTTACATAAACAGTAAACAAAAATGCCGTAATAGCACCCTTAAGTGAAATGTTTAATGACTTTAAGACAAAAGCAGACTAACACATTAAGAGCATTGCATATTTTGCTAGTTTTTGAGTATTTTGAGAAAGAGACAGTAATTATAAAGAAATCTACTCCCGAATATAGCAGGTGCTTTTATCTGCACCCGTGCAAGTCTCAGTTACACTCTCTTGACTAAAGCATTGGACGCAAAGAGGTTTAGAGATTAACCAGAACAACCAGAGCATTGTCTCCATTCACGTCTAGTCCGACAACTAGAGTATCATTTGAATTTGTGGTTGACCTTTAAGAGCAGGATTGATTTCAAATAATGATAAAGGGCACTCCTTTGATACCATTCTTGCTTTTCTCTAGTTTCACAAGTCTCACAAGTTATTTTTTATACATTATTTTTTAATTGTCAATGTTATTTAATACCTGTCAGGTATTAAATCAGGTACAATTAATGCTTAATTAATGAAACTTGTTTATTTTTCCACTTTAGCCATTGCAATAACTATAATAAACTACATGTCAGCTAGCAGTCATTAGAGTATTAGTGTCTGTTTGCACAATATTCGCTAACACCTTACTGTGACAGACATTCTACTGACTAAAAGTAACTTTGCAACTACATGTCAACTTATTCTACTAACCCTAACAGTTTACTAAAACATGCAGTTACAAAGTTACCTATAGTTAGTAGAACTTAAATCCTTTTGCAAGTTCACTTGCAACAAAATGGAACAAAATGGCGCTTATCATCATATAAGTGTTACTGATTATTCAGCTATTAGCATTTGGACCTTGCAAAAATTAGAACAAAAGTTAAAATGACAAGATTGCTTCTTGTAACAAATCAAATACATTAAAATGCAAACAAAAACAATAATACTAATCGTATATCTGCTATGCTGATAATCAAAGCTCAGCATCAGTCATTCACTGAGCAGATTTGTTGGCTCTCTCAAGGTCCTTCATGTGCAAAGAGTCAGACCTCTCAGACATAGTCTCTCCTGTCATATCCATTCACAGACATAGATTTGACCCCTGAGTAGTCCACTCTTGTCGGCAAGGCATTGTTCTGCGCTTTCGAGGAGCAGGAACACGACAAAATGGCTCCACCTAGGATTAGCAGACAGGAGGCGCCCCATCCGAAGTACAGCGAGTTCCCAAACTCCCTCTTCTGCGTCTCCTCTAGCATCGGGTTGTGGAAATCCAGGATGATGCCGTTAGCAGTCCAACAGACGGCCACCAGCAGCAGCAGCCCGCATGTTATAAACGTCACGCCAGCTGCCAGCATAATGCGCGGCTTGTTCGCTGCGTCTGAGGTGCAGTTGGTGCACTTGGCCCCAGCCACGGCCAGAGTCATGCCCAGCACACCGAGCAGCGTGCTGACCACCGTCAGAGCCCGAGAAGCCTGCAGGTCGTCGGGAAGCCCCAGCATGGAGTCGTAGACGCGGCAGTGCATCTGTCCTGTGCTCTGCACCACGCAGCTCATCCACAAACCTTCCCACACGATCTGCGTGATGACGATGTTCTGGCCTATGTACGCCGCCACTCTCCACATGGGCAGGCAGCAGGCCACCATCACCCCGAGCCACCCGGCCACGGTCAGGATCATCCCCAGGATCTCCAGGCCCGCTGAAGCCATCGTGCTTCGCTTTCACAGACCGCACTGCTCAGGATTAGCTCTGATATTAGAGCTCTCCTCAGACTTGCTTAAATGAAGAAACGGCGAAAGAGAGAAAGGGAGAGAGAGGGAGGGAGAGAGAGATACAGTTTCTACCTTCTTTATACTGCTAAGAGAAGATGGAAGGTGGAGTCTTAGATGGTGTTTTGTGTGGCACAAGAGAGACTGGGGCTTTTGTAGCACTCTTCTTGGAACAGGATGGAAATATCCAAATGATCAATTCAAAATGCTTCATATTTGGTTCATTTTTATTTTGTTATGTTATTTATTTAATTTGTTAACAACTCAAAACAATGAGCATGTATCATGCCTATCCTTAGTGAAATAAACACTTTATTTCGTTAGTTCACTTTAGACAGTCTACTAACTATACATAACTATGTAACTACATGTCTACTAACCCTCAGAGTAGACTGTTAGGGTGAGTAGAATAAGCTGACATATACATGTATGTATATATATATATTGTGGATCCACCAAAATAAAGAATTAGATGATATAATAGACAGTCTACTAATAATCTAATGACTGCTAGTTGACATGTAGTTGCAAAGTTTCTTACTGTTAGTAGAATATCTAAAGTGGACCATAGAAATAAAGTGTTACCTAAAAAAGTGTCCTAAGAAGGAAGCTCATTCAAAAGTTGATTTTTAACTAAAAACAATGCATTATAGGAACAAACATATAGCATTTCTTTCTCCCTTACTCATTCAGCCCCAGTAATTATAAGGTTCAGATTTCAGTCCGGTTGATCTTTCGGCACCTGCCTGCCTTGGCATCATATAAAAGTATACATTTTTGCCCCACATTAAAATGAAACTCCTCTAGTGTCTCGCGTGTCCTTGAGAGAATCTGCTGAATCACTCCTCTCTGAGTAGAGACAATCCATCTCTTTGTTTTCTGGAGTCAGACACATAATCCAGCGGCATCTCAGAAGTGATCACAGGTATTCATACTGTACAGAAAATCTGTTTCCAGTACGCTTACCGTTTCCATTTGTTTGCAAGGCAAACTCCCAATAAGCTGGTATAATATTCAGCTGTTTTGGTTCGAAAACTATACTTTTTTAATTTGCTCAAAGATACAAAAATTGAGGTAATAACATACTGTATTTACAAGCCTATATGTGCCACTGGGTTATGGTTAAAAATATCAACGTTTCTAACATTGCTAACAGTGCATTTTGTAAATATTCAGTACACATCCTAATTTTGCTGTGCAATCATGGTAGACAGGCCTTGAGGGTTGTTGTTGGGGTCTAGTCATGAGTGGAGAAAAATCCTCGCAATATGTGAGAAAAAAAAAAATGAATACTTTCTGATTGCACTGTACAGTATCATGTAAAGACCACAATACAGTCAGTGCTGATGAAAGCTAATTCCTTAATTGTGTTACTCCATAAAAAATAACTAATTGCGTTACTTTTTCATGGAAAATAATGTTTTAGGTTGAACTTTTGCATTACTTTTTAAATCTGGTCTGGCCTTGCTTGTCTGTTTCTGTTAATGTAAAAGCCTTTTCACATTAAAGTGCCCCTATCATGGTGATGAAAGGATCATATTTTGGTTTTGGGAGTCTCCAACAACATGCACGCAAAGTCACAGAAACACTTACATTGGCGTATAATATGCATTTCTTTTTACTGTCCATGACTCCCAAACTATTCGCTCCATGATTAATTTTAATAAACCCCTCCTTTGCATGATGCTAGTCTTTCGGTGAGTCGGTGAGTGATCCAGTCGGTCTTATTTTGATGTCATTAAGAAAGACTGTAATGCCTGATAAAGCAGTGTTTGTGAGCGCAGTGCTTCTTTATGTACAGCATTACAGGAGAATCAGATATTTTTACTGCTCCAAAAGAGGCACCTAGTGGTGAAGAATGAATTTGCATTTTCACTCAGACCAGCAAGAAAAAGTGGGCGGCAATACGCTAAATGTTTCATGGTGAGGTCAACATGATACGACTCCTTTCAATGATTCAGAGCTGACTCTTTCTTTTGAGAGACATTAACTTTATACACTGTGTGCACTTTCAGATTTTGAAACTTTGTGCAGCCATTCTGGATAGAACTGAAGAATAGGATGCAGATGAAGGTATGTGATTACATAACATGCATTACTTGTAAGTTACCCCCAGCGCTGAAAACAGCAATTTTGTAAAGAAGGTCTACATTTAAACAATGTTAAAGGAAACTTTAAACCTGTGTCTAGATGTTATTCACTAAGCCATAGTATTATGATCCAATACTGACCACTTGGGTAATGATATTGCCATTATTGTATTGGAGTGTGATTTTTCACTGTAAACTGTCACAACAGTTTTATTTATATCACTTTATTAATACATTTACGAGCAAGTAACCCAGCACCTGCCCCTAAACCTACCATCTGTTACTAAAACACAAGATAAACCAGCAGATACACATACCCACATTATTTATTAAAAATAATTAATATTCTAATTCTTCCGAGGCAAAAGGATTGATCACGATCTCTCCGTCCGCCGCGACTCATCAGTGCTGCTTTGCGCAAATTTAAAAAATGCCACCCGCCAGGAGAATTCATACGTCAGCCTTGGTTGTAAAATTCTATTGGCTCTCGCGTGTCTTGTGACCGATCGCATCATGCTGTTGTGAAATGTTATTGACTCTTCTGTGTCTGGTGATCGATTTACGTCAGTCTACAGGACGAGAGTGTCTTTTGAATAAGATGTGAACGCATTAACGGAGCGGGATAATTTCAGCGATTAAAACCTTGTATTTTACTCTCTTCTTTGCATACAGACATCGTATGGCATTAGAAGAACTTGATATGCAACACAGCTTGTTGGTAATGCTTTTTTTTTTACTTCTTATGGTCAGTTTTTGCAATAAATACCTGTGACTGCGCTTTTATTGTCTGTGTGTTTTATATTGTTCAGAAGTGGGTAGGTTTAGGGTAAAGGTGGGGCTAGGTGCTAAAATGAAAGTATACATTTTATATCAAATGAATCCGGTTACCCATGAGTGGATCACGGCTGATGCTAAACCGTGACAAAAAGCCTAACAGTCATACAATTCAAGGGCCGTTATTGTAACTCTCTCAATATTTTGCACTTTGGACCAACGTAGTCAGGGTAAGTTTTTATATGAGACTGGGTTGGTGTGTGTGTGTGTGTGTTTTTGAGAACTGTAATGTTTTTAGAACCTGATACTTTCTTCTTTTATCAATAAATATTAAAAAAGAACAACATTTATTTAAAACAGAAATTATTTCTAACAATGTTAACATCTTTGCTATAACTTTGTATCCAATTAACACATCATTGCTGAATACAATTATTTATTTCTAAAAAAAATGAAAAATTACTGACCCCAAACGACTTAATAATATTGTGTATATTGTGTAAAATGTCTACTTTCAATAAACACTGTTCTTTTTAGGCTGGAAGTGAAAAGTCGGTGTGCAGAAGCAGAATTATTTAGAAGCTTTCTTTTACTGACAAAAGGAGCCAAAAAAGTAGATTAACCTCAAACTGAAAAGTCAAAACAATATCAGCTGACCAAGAGAAGAATGCAGTACTAATGCAAAACTTGAATTTGCAAAGTTAAGTAGGCTTGACCGAAACAGCAAAATCCACATTGGGTCAGCACATTTAAATCATGAATTGATCTATTGAATGTACTGGTGTTAAGCTGTGATGTAATATGGTACCACTCAATTCATTAACAAAACACATTTAAAAAATCTAAATCAGGACATAATTTATTGAAGTTGAATTCTTTGAATGTCATTGCTGTTCAATGAAACTAAAAACAAGGGTCAACAACAGCAGGACTGGAAAGAAATGGGGAATGCTGCAAAAGACTGATTTCTTAAATTAGAATTGCACTTTCACAGAGAAATGACGGTAACGTGCTGAAAAAAGGCCATTTCACTTATTTTCCAGGCTTGTACTTCCTCATGTGGGAAGCGATGGATGATGAGATCTCAGCGGATTTCTTGTTCTGTCCAAAATACTCAAGAAACTGGCCATCAGGTCCCACCAGATACATTATGATGGTGTGATCAACCTGCAGTTACAGAAACAAACAATACATGCATTCTGAGCACAGGCTTGTGAGATTTAATTATTCCATGAGGAACTATATGAGGAAATCTTTAATTAAACAAAAATCCCACCCTCAAGAGTATATTTTACTGCTGAACAGAATATATTTTGAAGAATGTTGGTAGACAGGAGACAATGGCTAACAATGACATGTATTCTTTGGGTAAACTATCTCTTTAATATAAGGCCGAAAACATGTGTTTATATATGAAAACTATATTATTGTACATTATGCACTAAATGCTCACAATGTAGTCGTTGTCTTCATCTTTTGGACCCTGGCTGTAGTACACTCTGTAGGCTCTGGAGACCTGCTCAATCTGGGCAGCTGTGCCTGTCAGACCAATCAGCTTGGGGGAAAACTCTGCATGTGACAGATAAAATATGAATGACAAGGAATCATATTAAAGCATTCCATGAGTTTAGAGTGATAAAAAAAGAACCCTGCTCACCTTTGACATAGGCTGCCAGTGCTTCTGGTGTGTCTCTGTCAGGATCAATGGTGATGAGAATCGGTGTTATGTCTGGAAGTGTTTTAATCCTATCTGTGACAGAAAAATAACAGGCTTTGCTTGAAAATGGTTCTATATATATATATATACATATATTTAAAAATAAGAAATCAAACCTTGATTTTCTCAAATTTTAATTAAAAATGCAAGGCCTTTCTCAATGAAAAAAAAGCAAACAATAAAAATAAAAATAATTTTTGTGGAATTTAAGAACTTTAAGACTATTTAAGAACATCCAGTTCTTGGAATCGCAAAAAGAATTGTGGCTTACTCTCTTAAAATAACTTTCAAATAACTTTATCATAATTACAGAGGAGCATACTGTGGAAATATTAGAATTTATACGAGTAGCCTTTGAATACAATGTTCTTGTTAGACAATGGGGGGGCTTTCAAGTCAAAAGAATCGCTGTTTTTTATTTATAAAGCACATTTCCATAGTCCAAGGACATTTTAGTATGACTTCACCACTATATTAAAATATAATAGTAATAATAGCATGCAAATATTTTATGACTACTCTATAAATTCAATTCAGGATACAGACATTTTCGTAAGCTATTCAAAAATGTAAAACATGAGAAGTGAATCAATGCTGAGAAACTGGGGCTTTAAATGAAATGCTACATTACCGATCTCATCAACAGCCTCAATCATTTTCTCCAGTTCATCTGGACAGATGTCTGGACAGTGTGTGAAACCGAAA
Source organism: Enteromius thamalakanensis (assembly GCA_032357475.1). Classification (NCBI taxonomy): domain Eukaryota; kingdom Metazoa; phylum Chordata; class Actinopteri; order Cypriniformes; family Cyprinidae; genus Enteromius; species Enteromius thamalakanensis. The sequence continues at coordinate 20,290,799 of JAUCMT010000068.1, forward strand.
TATATCAGCACCCACTGGCCCAGGAAATCTTCACTCTTTGTGGGTTTATTGTTGTGGTCGATGAGTGAGAATGGACCTCCAAGGGCCGCTTTTCCCAACGACTTTGTTCGTTCTTTCTCGATCACTACAACACCAAAAGCACATCAGCAACAACGCTCGCAATATGATGCGGAGCACTTGCATAAAATAATGATGTCATAAATCCATGTCCTTACTTTCCTCTTTTTCTCTCTTGAAGTACTTCATGCCTAGAAGAAGACCGCCTCCCAACGCAAACGTGATAGCAAGAGACTTCCATGTAACTGGCTGTAAAAAAAGAGACATCAGTGCCATTCGTATGTTTGATGGAAATACACTTAATAAACAGTAATGATCAAACAACTGTTGAACAAATCTGAGAAGCGCCCTACTCTTGGGCAAGTAACATGGTAAAGAGAGGTGTGCAGTGCTGTAAATGAAGCTTACACCACTCTTCTTGTTGTCGGATTTGTCTTTTTTAGATGAGGGTGGTGGAGGTAGAGTGGACAGGGACCGTATGTTCAGAAAGGACACAAACGGTGCTGCTCTACACGTCCTTAACTGCTGAAGAAGAAGGTCACAGACAATAAACAAAAGACAGTGGCAAATAACTATACATAGATTTTATTTACATGTTAAAATGGCTGGATTTTCTGCTATTTATACTACTTATTGCAAACAGTGGCAATTATCTGCAACTCTATTGTATTGTAGTAGATTATAAAACGGTATGCAGCGATAACATTGAGTGTAAATTATGACAAGGACAACATGAGCACTCCCTGCACCTACCCTAAATGATACTTTATTTGCCCTTTTCAATTGTGAATATAAATGCCTTTCCAAAACCAAGCAGGAAATTATAGTTCAGCAAAAATAATTCTTGAGTTACAGACACACACTCTTAATGCAGTTGTTTTGACAGAAGGAGAAGAGATACGTTTCTTGTTTCAACATTATTTGTTCTTCAGACTTTCCTCATTAAAGAAATATGTATAATATTTTTTCAGTTGCATACATTTGGTTTTTGACCTCTGAAAATGTGCTGAATTTAACAAATTACTCATAGAGCCATATTGAGATCCCAGTATTTCTGGGATGTGAAAATATTTGAATTGTCACTACTGACACATAACGCAACAAAAAACTGCTATATCTACGGCAATCTCTGCCATCTTTCTGAAATCATTTTAACCCCCTGCAATCTGACTTGGAAATAAGACATTTTTACCACCCTCTACAAAACCTACTCAGTAAATATTCCTCAATGATATTTAATATTAATATTAATATATGGTTGAATTGAATCGTAGTGACCCATGAGCTTTGTTGTATTTATGGCAGAACACAATAATGGAAAGATTAAAGATTTTGGGGCCATTCAATATTGTGTTGTCAAAAAGTTTGAGATTCACTTATAGACGATATATGCCAGCGACATTACATTTAAAGGTAAAATAACAATTAACTGAATTTAAAAATGATTCGAACTAAACAGGCAACACTTCGGCCAGACTAAGTACATTACAGACGGAGCCGCAGATATATTTGTCAGTATTTCTGAGCGACTGAATGAATCAGCCGGTGACCTACCAGTGTGTTGTTGTGTGACAGCACTGAACGCGCGTGCGCTGACCCGGACACACTGCAGGGACTGTGGGCATGATAACACTTACTGACACATACGGATCTGAACGCCTGACACCTCACACTCTTTAAAATGAGTGCTCCTGCTAAACCCGTTGTGCTGAGAGTGAACATCATGCTTCCTCGACGCGGAACTGACCGTCGGTTTACACGAGCTAACGCTGCGCCGCAAAAGTCGCATACAAATGACTGACCCCGAATCAGCTGTTGAGATTAAAACAGCGAACTAAACGGAGGACAACCGGCGACCAAGCTGACACGCACTGATCGGAGGTCAGTTTGAAGACATGAAGTAGATATCGGATATGACGTACCTCGCTTCTTCGCTTCCTATTTTTCGTAAGTGGATGGAGGATATTGGTGACATCTAACTATAGCGCTTTAAAACTCGATGAAATAATATCTAAACGATTAATTAAAAAACTTGAAATGAAACCTTGTTTTTGGTTTAAAAAATATTTTGAACATACTCAAAGTCTCATACCTACAATCATAGCTATATATATATATATGTGCTTACAACTACTAAATAATTATAGTGTAATAATATTTATATTTTACTGAAGTACAGTTATTATTACTATTATTATTCTAAATATTTTTGTTTGACATTCGTTTACATGCCACTAGAGGTCTTTGGAGCTTAAGTTTTATTATTGACGTCATATTTCTGCGACACTTGTGTGGACACATGCACCATGCGTGTAAAATATAGAGGTATATGAAGAAAATCTTATGCTTTTAATAATAGCTGTATTTTTCGCAAAAAGTAGAAAACATCGTGGGTTGTCATGGCTGGAAACACGCTGCCGATTAAATCAAAGTGAGTGTGGTTTTCTTCTATTCTGACTTTAAAATGTGCTGAACGTACAGTGACTAAAGTTAGTTGATATTACTGTTAGCTACCTTATTTGACAATAACTTAATGATTATGTCGTTTGTTTATTTAGTTATGCAGTCTCCAGCAAAATAGAACCGTTCTATAAAGGAGGTAAAGTGCAGGTAAGTTCATACTGTAGTACGTTACTTTAAAAAGATCACATTTTCAGGTCCTTTATTACAGCTATTATTTTACTCGTGTTGTTTCTCCATCCAGATAAGTCATGATGAGCAGTACATATTATGCACATGTGGTCCAAGAGTCAACATTTTACAGATCAATACAGGAAAAATTATCCATAGTATTGAGCAGGTCAGTATCTTACAGTTGTTGTTTTTTTAAGTATGTGTTTCTTCAGCTATGGACAAAAATAACTCCCTTAAAACCTTTTGTTTATTTAGTATGTCTAAAAACAATGAACAGACCCAAGATGGTATAACTTTCACTTTTCTAAATAAATAAAACAGCAACATAAATATTACATTGTTTGAGTGTTTAGAATTTCCTCTAGTTTTTCCTTTCAATAAAATGTCTAACTGTTAGACTAGTGGGGGGGGGAAACAAATGTAGGTGTTTATTTTATTACACTTTATCTGCGTGAGCAGATTTAAATGCTATTAATCAAAAGGCCATGTAAGTGTATTTTCATGACTATGTTACTTATAGTTAGTAGAATGTCTATAGGTGGCTTAACATATAATAATAACATTTAAAAAATCAAGTGTATTTTTACACACTACATAAAGACTGCTATGTCAACAAAATGAAACAAGTTTGAACCTAGATTTATCAGACATTCAGATTTCTGTTCTGGAAATAAATGAATTAAGTAGAAATATATTAAAACATTTTCAACAAGAAATCTATATTTATATAGATTATATTTTAATATATCAATTCAGGAAACATGTAGTACAAATCTTGATGTGATTAATCAGCTGGGGAAGATATGTATGTATGTATGTATTTGGTTTGGGTCTGAACAGTAAAATACATAACTACTGGCTGTATTTCTCACTGTTGCTTTCTCTGAGCAGGATGATCAAGAGGACATCACCTCATTCTCTCTCAGTCCGGATGATGAGGTGAGATGAGCTTCCTTTGCCTGTCTGCTGTTTCAGCATTCATCCAGACTGAAGTTGTTTCTGCTGTTGTTCTGCAGGTGCTGGTGACCGCCAGCAGGGCTCTGCTCCTGAAGCAGTGGGACTGGAAGCAGGAGAAGTGCACTCGCTCGTGGAGGGCCATCCACAATGTGCCTGTGGCTAGCATGACCTTTGACTGCACCTCCACGCTGCTGGCTACAGGTCAGACGGATGTTTTTATGACACTGTATTTCTGAGGGAATCCGACTGTCTTCATAGACTTTCGCCACTAATAGAGTGCCAGTCCGTGGGAAACACTGTATGCATTAGTGTAATTTCTATTATTTTTCTATTAAGGCCATGTATTTGTAATTACACATTTGTTATGGAAAAGTTACAATATTAGTATAAAATTAATTTTTACAATTGAATAACTTATCATTAATATATTAATATAAATAAGTTATTAGTAATATATTAGTAATATATGAACTTCATATGAGACCCTGGAGTGCCGGGTATGTTTATAGCAATAGCAAGCAATACATTTTATGTTTTTTTTTATAATTATAAAAAACAAATAATTGGCAACAATCATTAGCATATTAATTAAAGATCATGTTCCATGAAGATATTTAATTAATTACCTGGCGTAAATATATCTCAGCTTAATTTTGATTAGTAATATGCACTTCATTTGGGCAACTATAACGGTGTTTTTCCTCAATCTTTTTTTTTTTTTATGCACCCCCAGATTCTAGCTCTTCAAAAAGAATATATGGCCAAGATACAGCTATCATAATAAACAATGAATCAATACAAAGCTTATTTATTAACTTAAGAATAAAACGGACCCTTATGGCTGTTTTTTGTGGTTCACAAACGTTATACTTGAATAACACACTACTACAGTTAAAATGATCATCAAGTACTTTACATGTTTTGTATGTTAGTAAGCATAAGCGTACTGCAATGCAAGGCAAAAGAGCATTAAAACATCATAATTAAAAACGTGCTTTAAACTAAAACTTTCAATTCAACATTTTTATACTTACAAGTATGTTAAGAAATGTGGATGTGTCTTAAGTGCACTTAAATTACTTTTTATTTCATTAAGATTATAATTTCTTACAGAAAATATAATTTATTTATTTTTTTTAAATGGCTGTTCAGATTAGTGCACATTCACGAGTTGTTGTTGTTGTGTTTGTAGGTGGTTGTGATGGCACCATCAAGCTGTGGGATGTTTTGAAGCAGTACTGCACACACAATCTGAAAGGATCATCTGGCGTTGTACAGTAAGTACAGAGGAAACCTTCAAAACTGAATCTGCTTTGAGATTGTTTCTCTCAGTTTGTAAAACCGGGTGATATGCCATCAGTAAGAGCTGTAACGCCTCTTTTCCAGTTTGGTTGAGTTTCATCCAGACATCAGCAGGCTGCAGCTCTTCTCTTCCTCTGTGGACTGCAGGATCAGGATCTGGGACCTGCGGACCAGCAAGTGTGTCTGTGTTTTGGAGAACCACTATAGTGCCGTCACATCGCTGGCCTTCTCTCCCGATGGCCAAACTCTAATTAGGTAAAACGGCAGGAATACTTTTTTATTTTTTCCTTGTAATTGTCCGACTTTAACAGAGCTTTCACTTTCAGTTCTGGCCGAGATAAAATCTGTTCAGTTTGGGACCTGAAGAAGAAGGCTGTTGAGAAGACTGTCCCTGTTTATGAGGTCAGATTGTGCATTTATCAACTATCATCTGTGTGTCATACCTTAAAATCAAACAGATGGCTCTGGATGTGCAGTATGTTATTTACTTGGAGTTGTCTTATCTGTCGACGTTCAGGCTGTGGAAGGTGTTGTTCTTCTTCCTGGGAAGAGCGATTACTCTCAGATGGGTGTGAAGGGTGAAGGTTTACACTTTGTCACGGCTGGCAGTAAAGGTAAATGCTGGAGTTCCAATCAGAATCCAAGAACACTTACGCGCTGTCACTGTTACTCTCCCGCTGACCAAGTGCTCATCCCGACTTAAGATGCAGACAGAGACTGTTTAAATACGTTTACAGTGCCTGGACACGCCTCCTGAATTAAGGGCAAATCTATATCTATGCAAATGGCTGAGATCGAAACTAAGAGCCAGGTGCTTTACACTTAAGTTCCCGGCAGATCAAGGCAATACAAGGCCACTACGTGTAATCAAATGTGCGAATGAAAACGAAAAGCAGTACTATAAATAGGCAGTGAACGAAAAACAGACTTCTAGCACTATGCAATAATTTAAACACAACCTATGGCAATGCTGTATTAAAGAACTCTTACGCGCTGTCGCTGTTACTCTCCCGCTGCCCAAGTGCTTATGCTTATTACATAACTCACGATTTATCAGACACTAGAAATAATACATTGTTGCATTTTATAAAAATAGATAACAATAAAGCATACAAATCTTTTCAAATCATAAAAAAGTGCATAAATGTGCTTTTTTTAGTCATTCGTTATAAATAATGATTTTGGTGCTCTATTCATTGCACGTGTTGAATACTCTCTGTCTAATATTCTGTTATTAATATTGTTTTCTGCAGGTGTTCTTCGAGTGTGGAACTCCAGCTCAGCGTGCTGTGTGTTCACTCAGAGTCTGCCTGATGCCCCAGCTCTCAACACAGACGAGGGCGATTTAGACCCGCGCAGTCTGATGCACCTTCTGCCCATGCCTCAGTCCAACAGACTGGTCAGTGTCACGGCAGAGCACAACATCCTCATCTACCAGATGCCCTCTCTCTCTGTACAGCAGCAGGTGAGCCTCACTGTCCACTGTGTTCATATATCCTGGACTTAACAGACTTCCGAATCTGAAACTGTTGGGTTTGCTTCTCTCTTTGTGCGAAGTTTGTCGGCTACAATGATGATATCCTGGATGTGAAGTTCCTGGGGAAGGATGACACGCATATAGTTGTGGCCACTAACAGCTCTCAGCTGAAGGTGTTTGAGTTGGCCACTAACAGCTGTCAGATCCTGTATGGACACACAGGTGAGGGAGCCACTAGAGGGCAGCAGCTTACTACACACCCCACAATACACTGTGCGCTTTTAATTCAAAACACAGAAACCACAGAAACCTCTATCAGTGATTGAGTTTACACAGCTATACAGAAAACGAAACATGCGTGACTCAAGTCATCTTTGTTTATATAGCACTTAATAATGCAAAAGAACAACAGTAAACTTTGACAAAAAAATGACAAACATAATACAATACAATGCAATAATACAAAAATGTAGAGCATATAATCCAAGTAAATTATTTACTTATTGTTATTAATAAGTACTGTCTGAAATTATCTGATTCAAACAAAAAAAGATTAATATTATAGCGCTTTATGGTGTTTTCTGCAGTATGTTATCATTACCTTCATATCTCTAAATAAAATTGATGCAAAGCTTTCACTGAGTGACCGTGGAAAAATAGAAATATTCATTTTGATTAAATATTGTTCAATAAGATTTAAAAAGTAGTAGTGTTGTCACTGTTGACTAAAACAATAAAATATAATTTTCTGCAGTTGAAACAAAGCCGAAATAAAATCAAATATAAATATTTGATGAAAAAAAATTGAAGTCTAATCGAAATAAAATGTAAAATAATTTGAATTAAAACAGATATAAAGAAAATATAAAAAGCATAAGATAAGATAACAGTTAAAGCTAGTGAACATTATTTAAATATAATTATAATTGTATTAAAAAAAAATTTAAATAGGTATTGTTTTGAGGAAATTGTCAGACAGGAACTGATGAAAATAGTATTCTTCATAAGCCTGATAGGTGTGCTTTTATTGTTTTGGGGTTTTTTTTAGTGAAAGAACCATCAAAGCCATTGTTAAACACGTTCATTTTCTCTCTTCTGTCTTGTAGAAATAATATATAAATATATATAAAATATAACTTCTCTAAAAATTTAAAAAGGGAACGTCAGACTGGATTCCACATCAGTCATCGGTCTATGTTGTTGACGACGTAACACACAATTAACTCTGAATCCTCTGACAGTCTTCTTATTGTCTGTTTGCAGATACCATCTTATCTATTGATGTTTTCCGCAAAGGTTCCATGTTTGCAAGCTGTGCAAAGGTGACTCTTTTACTTGTTTTATAAAGAAAAGTGCACCAGTGGCATAGCACGCCATTCAAAGCATCAGATTCTGAATGTACAGCATCGCCTACTTTCCTAAAGTCTATGTAATCTTTTGCACAGGACAAGTCCTTGCGGCTGTGGAAAATGGATCTGAAGAGTGGCCGGGTGCGCTGCGTGGCTCAGGGCGGTGGCCACTCTAATGCCGTGGGCACTATCGCCTGCTCCAGGTCTGATCTCTGTTAGAAATACCTCTAAGATAAGCAATAGAAGAAAAGCGCGTTTCCTGAATAAGTTACACTTTTCACTGAGCTGATAACACAGTAGATCAATAATTGCAACATTCTTGATCATAAAGAGCTATTCTAATATAGTTCACGAACCTAGCCAAGCTATGCACCACTTACTGGCAAATTTACAACACCTTTGATCTTATAACCGTTAACTTCGGTTCGAAAAGTTTCTTTATGCATCCCTTTGTCACTTTATATAATGTATGTTTTATTGTTGTATTGAGATTCTATTATAGCTTTAGAATTTTGTATTGATTTTATCATTTAAATATAAATGAACTGTCTTTTTTTTCGTATTTTCTTTTACATGTCTGTACAGTTTTTATTAATTTATTTCAGTTTTACTTTTGACAGAAGGCTGAAATAAAGTGTTTTTTTGTTTCTGTTGACTTTACATTGAATATCACAAATATACAAAATAAAAACTAATAATTCCACCAATAATAATAGAAATCTTGGTGATTAACAGTAGCATGTAACTTTTATATATTATTTTGTGAACGCTGTTTTTTTACTGGTTTTAGTTAAACCTGTTAACCAATAACTTAATGACCCTGTTGCTGTGTGCAGGTTGAAGAAGGTCTTCCTGGTGTCGGGCAGTCAGGACTGTACTATTAAAGTGTGGGATCTGCCCGACCCTTTTCCTGATGTGGGATGTGATCCGGTGTTGATGACAGCACGACTCACAGAGAAAGCTCATGACAAGGTGGGTCATTGCCCCTGTCACGTACTAAGCTTTCAACAACACTGTCAGATAAAAGCATGTTTTTCTGGTTGCAGAAGTAGTTTTGACAGCAGAACCATAGTTTTTCAGTCCTTGTTTGTATTGTCTTTGACGTTTTTTGTGCACCCATTGCGTCAAAACTGTGTAACCATTATTCATCTTTCATCATTCATCAAGACCCAAACAGTTTTGTCCAGTGTTGTGAAAGATGTTACAATACAGTTAAGCTTTTTAAACGTGTGTGTGTGTGTGTGTGTGTTTACGTACAGGCATTTTTGGACTGATTTATTTACATAAATATTTCCCGCATTACACAAACATGTAACTAAGTACCAACAAAAAAATGGGAAACCATGACTTTTGCGATAATTGATAAATGACGATAAAAAATGATTGCGAAATGACTGCGTTTCCATTAACCAACGTTATACCGCTAAAATGTAACCTTCTGCCTCTCGCGATAAGTCATAGCAACGATCTTCGGAGAGATTGGATGGCTTTGGGATATATTTACACAAAGGAGGTGCATGCATCTATCTTTACAGAAGCAGCACAGAGAGATATTTCAAAAACGTGTGCGGCGAGGCTGGAATAAACACAAGCATCAACCGAGGGACCGCTATCAGCTTCTGTGACACCACAGACGAGTGCAGTTTAAACTGTCCCTTAAACTCCAGAAATAACACACATTAAGTGTTTCTTTGAGTTTATAATTTATTGAAGAATGATCATATGACTTTTTACATATGCCATGTGACCTGTAAATGCAAAGGGGGAAAAAAACATTTCCATTGCAATTTTGCGAAAGCCTCCTTTTTTCGAATTGCCTGAAAAAACACCTCATGTGAGCGTAAAAACTTCTTTGGTGATATATGGGAGTCTTGCGAAATTGAAGCATTTCCATTAGGCGCATTTTCAATTTGCAGCTGTAATTGGCGCGATGTGAAAGGTTTATGGAAATGCTGACAAGCAACATCATTGTATTAGTGTCGTGTTATCAAAAATGATGTTATTGGTCTGTTGTTACATCACAGTTTTCTTCAAACGTCATTTTATTTTTCATCATCCCCTCTTCTGTTGCCCTGTCTCTTTCTCGAACATTTGTGTAGGATGTGAACAGCGTGACCATCTCTCCCAATGACAAGCTGCTGGCCTCAGGCTCCCAGGATCGTACGGCTAAACTCTGGTCACTGGCTGACATGAGTCTGTTAGGCGTCTTTAGAGGTCATAGTCGAGGTATTTGGTGTGTTCAGTTCTCTCCTGTGGACCAGGTCCTGGCCACGGCCTCAGCGGATGGCTCCATCAAAATCTGGAGCATTCAAGACTTCAGCTGCATCAAGGTGAGTTACACCTAAATGTTTAAAGAGCTGTGTAGATGTGTAAGACAGTTAGTGAAAGCTAGAGATTACATTTTAAAGTTTGAAATATATTATTCTTATTGAAACACATGGGTTCAGAGACCTTTATTAACTCCTAAGAGCAGTGTAGAGCACTTTTTTTATGATTGATGGATCCATTTTTTGGGCTTCTGCCTTTATAAAGTAACTCCGATTGTATTCGTCTGAAAGAAATAGGTCGTATATACCAAAAATGGCTTGAAGATGAGCAAATATTGCTTTCAACGTCTGTGTTTTCTCTGCAGACATTTGAGGGACATGATGCCTCTGTGCTGAAGGTCATATTCATCAGTCGAGGAACTCAACTAGTGTCTAGGTTGGTTATCTATTTCCTTACATTTTCTGACCGTGGTTCATTCGGTTCACATGGACTGTGTTCAGCAATGTTAACCTTCACTTCCACTTTAACGAGAAATGTTTGCAGTCTTTCACTGCAGTTGAGCTTTGGGTTCATAGACCATAGTGACCCGCCTCTTTCTCTGTTGTTCTTCAGTGGTTCTGATGGACTAGTGAAGTTGTGGACCATAAAAACAAACGAGTGCGTGAAAACGTTTGATGCTCACCAGGACAAAGTGTGGGCTCTGCATGGCAGCAGCAAAGACGACCTGATAGTGACGGGATCAGCCGACTCCACCATCACGATGTGGAAGGTCAGTCCACCTGATGTGTACTGCCTGAGCAGCGTGCTAACAATTTGGTTGACTAATAAAACTAATATTAATTGCGTACATTCAAACTTTATCGTAAGCTATGATCTATCCGTGCTGCGCTTCTCATAAAACGTTCAAAAATGTCAGTATGTTAGACTTAAAAGAGCAGGTATAGGGATAAATTTGATGATGCAAGAAAGGACTCAGTTCTAGTGCAGACACTCAAGCATACACACAGAGAATATGCATCTTACATAGAGCTTGAGTTCTTTTTAATGGAGAAATATGACTAAAACTAAGTGGCTAAATCAAAATTAACACTGGTGCTAAAACACACTTGTCAAATGAAGCAAACTGTGTTTTGTGCTTCATGCTTGCACGTGTGAAACAATGTGAATGCAATCATTAATGTGTAATCATTCTGTGTAACCAAGACAAGAGGGCCTTTATTTACCCTGTGGCATTGTTCATTAGTATTAATGCACTTTACTTCCTTATTTGTGGTTTTTATGTACTTCCAAGCAACACTATCATGATAACGAAGCAGACAATGCAGAAGCAGATAATGCCTTTTTTGGTAAAGAAATGAATACTATTCAGGAAGGATGCACGAAGAAAGGTAAAGACATTTACTCGAAAGAGAAATCTTTTGAACATTATAAGAGTCCTTTAAAATGTTTAGATTCAAATAAAAGTTAGAAATGTTTCTTGAGCAGTATATTAGAATGAGCTCTGAAAGGACATGAAGACTAGATCAAACGCTGCAGCAAATTCAGCTTTGTATCACACTAATGAATTATATTTAAAAATAAAAAAATATTTAACTGAAATTTTAAAAAGATTTGTTGAATGAAACACTTTCAATTAAAAACAAACAAACAAAAAAAACATGCTGAGTAGTGTCTCTCTCGGTGAAACGAAGATTTCTACAATATTTCCATGCAGGAGAATTGTTTCACCCATCGTTTTTTGATTAGACATGTAATGTAATTAATATTTGTTGGCCACATCAGTAGAGTGTTTTGGTTGCTGTGTAGATTGTATGCAGTAAAGCTAACAACACACTAAAATATAGGCCATGTTTATGATTTACTAATTCAGATGTTGTCTCTCATAAAGTGCATATTTTTGTAGGTCAGCAGGTTAATAATGGATGTTTTGCTGCCAGTGCATTACAGCATAATTAATGCAGGGATGTATCTTCGCTGAATACAAATACATACATGATATTGTTTCTTATTACATTGACAAATGAGAATACCTTACAATACCAGTTTGTGTAACACAACAGTTCTTTTATAGTTTCATATTTAACAATCAAAGGAATTCACAGCTGGAGGATCGTTTCATACACGATTCTTAGATAACACGCATTACTTGAACAAAAGTATATTTCTGACAAGCTATTTCTGCTACAGACGTTACTATAGGGCCTCTGGAACCGCTGGAGCTATTTTGTAGTACCCTAACTAATTGTGGAACTACCCACTTTTCTTTGGCCATGTTCGCTCTGCAGGAACTAGGAACCATTTTAGTTTCAGGAAGTCCATTTGGAGGAAATAAATTAGCTCCTGCTTTAGAGTAGGGTCTAAAAAAGTACCAGGAACTGTCTTTGAGCTCATTGGCTAAACACCTACAAATGGCCCTCATTTGCCATGGTTTAAAACGCAGTGTAAACACATACTGTGTAGACCAGGGGTGCCCAACCCTGCTCCTGGTTAGTTCCAATTCTAATCCAATGCATTTTCATTTTCAAGCGATCGTGATCGCAAAAACGTAATTTTTTGCTTCAGGTGTGTTTGTTTAGAGTTGGAGCTAAACTTTGCATGACAGCTGATCGCCAGGAGCAGGGTTAGGCATAATTTATCTTTTTAAAGGAGTCATACGAGCCAGTTTTCCACTGGATTATATGATTCTTTAGGGTCTTAATAAAAAGTTTGTAATATAGTTCATTTAAAAATTTCTCAAAGATAGTTGTAAAAACACAAATTTGACCCAAAAACAGTTCTTTAGAAATCACTCTGTTTTATTTACTTCCCCTTTAAATCTTCTCGAGCTCCGCTGACTCCGCCCCTCTTTTCCGAGGCACTCTCAGAGGATCTTTTTTTAGCCGTATTCATAGTGAAACTTG
>JAUCMT010000068.1:20305175-20329138 GCA_032357475.1 Enteromius thamalakanensis
CGTTTAACTGATTGTGTTAATCGGTTAAACTTCAAATCGGTCGGTTAACGGTTAAACGGTTAAAATGAGCATCCCTAAATAGCACACAAACAAAATTGTGGTCAAAAGTTTACATCAGCCTTGCCGAATTTGCAAAACGTAAGAATCTACAATGCATGTGTTTTTGTTCTTAAGTTCTGTCCTTAAGATATGTTTAGATTCAAGCATGTATAGACATTTAAACAGATTCAATTACGTGGACTGTATGTTAACGTGTGTTTTGTAAAATGTCATATTCAAATATAACATGCATTTTGCAATGCTATTTCACAGTAACCCATCTCATTTTGGTAAAATGCTTCATTTTTAAAATGTTCTGCAAGGGTATGTAACCTTTAATCTTTAATCCTCAACAGAAATTCGTCAGCAGGAGGATGGGGTACAGGAGCTAGAAAAGACTCTCCTGAAGCTCCGTCAGGATCAGAAAGGTACACATCATGTATTCGGTCACCAGGTTCATCTCGTTTATGTTGCCTGAGTGTGTGACTGTGATGTGTTTGCTGTTCAGAGTCTGTGTTGCGATACTCCGTGGTGTGGAACACTAATTCCCGCAGCTGTCTGGACGCCCAGGCCGTCTTGCAGGTGCTGCTCACACACCTGAGCCCAGAGGAAATCCTGCAGTATCAGGGCGCTCGCACCCATCTCGAGGGCCTCATACCGTACACAGGTGGGACACTGTTTTCATTCCAAATCAGTTCACCCAACACTTTTTTGTAGATGAATGTCTGCATAAATAAACATTTTAGAGTTTCTACCAGTTGCATTGAAAAAGGAACAAACATATAATTGTTTCTCATTTGCAGAGAGACACATGCAGCGGATTGGGCGTCTTCTGCAGTCCTCCATGTTCCTGGATTACATGTGGCAGAAAATGCGTATTACAGGCGGTAAAGACAGGTAAACAATTTCTGGTAGAAAACTTCTGTGTCCATTAAAATAGTGGGGTTTGCTCATGGTTAAAGGAATAGTTGACCCAAACATGAAGATTCTGTCATCATTTACTCACTCTCAAGTAGTTCCAATCCTGTATGAATTTCTTAGTTCTTCAAAGATATTTTGAAGAAAGTTTGTAACCAGGCTGTTTTTAGTTCCCTATATTGGAAGTCAATGGTGACCAAAACAACCTAGATACTAACTTTCTTCAAAATATCTTTGTTTTTGGCAGTACTAAGAAATTCATACAGGACTGGAACTACTCCAGATTGAGTAAATGATGACAGAATTTTCATTTTTGGAAATATATATATTCCTTCTGACCATACTCGTCTTAAACATTGGTGCAAAACAAGTCTTTTATGGTTGTGCTATTAGAAATAAATGATGCAAACATCCTATGATGTCAGAGAGAGCATCTTAAGTGGGAATTTATTTTAACAAATGTGTAAGTTTTTACGCAAACAGTAAAGTGCATCACAAATTCAATTGGAGAGGTTCTTTATTTCCTTGGTGACTCATCTGGAGTTCTGTAGAATTATGAGTCGCTGCTTAATTGCTGTCTTTCAGGAAGTGGGTTTAAATAAATACAGTGCTCCCAGATTTCCTTTTAACAAATGTTAAACATTTCTTTTGCCGTTTAAAGATTCACGTAAATCTCTCTTTGGCTTTGAGTTATTAAATATCTTGCCAATATTTGCCTTGCTACTGTCATCGTAGGTTTGCTTTACTTTGGAGTAAGAAAGTAAAGTTGACCCTTATCCTTGAGTAGTTTAGAAAGTGAAAAATGTCCCAAAATTTACAATATAGTGTCAAATTATGTATTCGAAATCTCAATATGGAAACAATATGATTTATGCACTAAGTCAGCAGAAAGTCTTGTACAGTCTGCATATATTTGAACAGTCAGGACAGATGTTAATCTCTGAGCCTCACGATCATCAGCTAGTGTCTGGCGTCACTCATTGCCAGTGGACACGCATTGTTAAAAACAATAAGCCTGTGAGACACGATCGTACATAAACATCCAGGTATTGTGACAGAATGAGTTTTATTACAGAACAAATATGGTGGGTGTTCTCAGGCTTCTAAATGTGCTCACTACCTTTCAAATGCTTTGGGTTGATCAGGTTTTTAAAGGATCATGTGACACTGAAGACTGGAGTAACGTTGCTGAAAATGTAGCTTTGCATTACAGGAATGCATTACATTTTCAAAGTTACTTTAAATTGTACTAATATTTCACCTTTATTTACTTTTATATTTCACCTTTATCCCTATATTTAAATCACCTGCTTGTCTGCTGTTTTTCTTTAGTGTGAACTTGGAAGATGATGGCGATGATGAGATGGACACCAGCCCTCAGTCCATCTTCATCTTAGACAAGCAACAGATGGACAAGGCAGTCATTCAGGGTATTCTGCAACAACAAGAAGATGAAGAGGAAGATCTGGAGGATTCAGATAAAAGAGAGGAGCTTCTTGATGAAGATGAAAGTGTCAGCACATCTAAAAGCGCTCGTGCGAACGGCTTGAAACCGAACGGCGTGAAGGTTGTCACAGATGGAGGTCAGGTGTCCAGCGAGGAGAGTGAAGACGAGGATGATGTCATGGAAATTACCACCAAGTCTCTTCCCACCGAATCTATGGATTCGGGCCCATCCAAAACAGCTGATGTAAGGTGATTGGCTGCTGTAGCTGTCAATTATGATTTTTTTTTTTATTCAGTACTGATTGTTGAATTGATGGACTGTTTCAGATTTTTCTGTGATTCATCAACACAGCGTCACTTTTTTTGTACCACAAACACCAATAGCAAAAAATACTGATACATGTTTTTATGTAGTTATGTCATTCTTCCAAATAAATAATGTAATATCTATTGGAGAAGAAAATTACATTTTATTCCCTTTCATGTGTTGGATATCATGTTCAGCTTGGAGTAATATTCCTAGTTAAATATTTTTGAAAAAGCATTTTTATAGTAATGCTTTTGCAGTTATCTGAAAGTCAATGGGAAACATATATATAAATGGGAGTAAATATTAAAATCAAACCCCTAAAGGGAGGAACTAGGCATTTTTATGTCCATTACAACATATTTTAGTAAATATCTCACTTTTATCAAACAACTTCAAGCACTGTTCAAACATTTCCAAAAACATGCTCCTACTATAATAGACTTCCTTTTAATGATACCGTGGCTTTTTAGCTGCTTTGGTTTTACTGAAATGTTCAGTATCTTATGCAAGCAGTGAATCATATCTGCTTCGAACAGTGTTCGATGGCTGAGATTGCAGTCAGTGTTAGATACACCGAGCGCATCTGTGATGCACACTTGTTGAAAGAATGCAGGGTGTGCACATAACACTCGTTTTTGCCCGAATACCATCTAAACCTGTTCTTTCTTGAGTTGATCTTAACATTTGCATAATATTGTGTTTTAACCCCAACCTAGTTTAGACAGACAAGTAATTTGTCTTTCGGCTGGCGTTACAAAATCACAGTGAATCGGAACATCGGATGTACCATCATGCAAGATTTTACACATTCTCTGTGAAGTGGGATACCAGAAACCAAGAAAAACATATTGCAGTCACATTTGGCTTTCGTTTAATTGTCTTCTTAGAACAATGTGTAGAGTTTTGACTGCTGTCTTGTATATGCTCTACTTGGGTGAGCTAGGCACATCCCATGCACTAATGTCTTGGTTATAGAAAGACATGGTAGGTGAAATACAAAAACAGAAACCAGCTCTTTAGAATATGTCAGGGGTGCAAAACTCTGCAAAACAGTATCTCCCTAGGAGTAGGAAGGGATACCTCTGGTTGAAGCCATAGCACTAATAGCAATTAACTTAAAACAGGAATGTCCTGGAGAGCTTATTTCAAATCCAATATTTCTTCAATAATTCAATACATTTCGATTTAATCTAAGGCTACTTCATTCATGCACAGAAATCAAACTCATGAACTTTTTGGCATAAATTGTGCTTAAAGCGTTACTCCACCCCAAAATAAAAATGATGTCATTAATGACTTGTCCCATTACTAGAGTGTCCCAAGTAAAGAAAAGTATAAAATACAGAACAAGCCATCTTCCATCAGTGCTTCAACCGTAAAAACATCATAAACTTGAAGAGGTTTATAAATCTATGAGAATAATTTTTGTACGCAAATAATGCAAAAATAACTTTATTCAACTATTTGTCATCTCCACACAGTATGGTGCTACGGTGATGTGGAGGAGACGCATTATTTTAAATAAAGTCGTTATTTTCCTTTTCTTTACGAACAAAGTATTCTCCTCACTTCATAAAATTTAGATTGAACCACTGATGGCAGATGTAGTTTTCTGATGATGCCCAGTGTCTATTACTTGGCAGTCAATGGGACAGTCACAGACCTCCCGGTTTTCATCCAAACAATCTTAAATTGTGTTCTAAAGACAAAGTCTTTATGGCATTGGAAAGACATGAGGGTGAGTAATTAATGTCAAACTTTAACCCTTTAATATGATATTCCTCTTTACCAATCCTTTTGCAGGAATGAACACTCCAGTAATGCCAGTGTTTTTCGGTTAAATATTTTATGTTTACAGACATGGGGAAAAATATGCAACAAGTCAACTCTGAAAAGCATACAGTGGTCAAGTATAATATATGTCAGGATATACAATGCATATAAGGCACAAGTGATATTTTCCAGTATGGAAAAAGAGGGAAAACTAAAAAAGATACAAATCTTGGATAAATATTCCGTAGAAAATTGTAAAGGATTTCTAGGCTGTGTTGAACAATATCTTTTTTTTCAGTAAAAGATCATCTATGTTTATCAGATCCAAAGATCAGCTTCTCTAGAAACATGTAGACACATCATTTGTAGCATACATAATAATTCAGTTCCAAGAATAAGATCTAAACCTTGTTCGAGAAGTATAAAGATGTAGCAAAAATCTCTTTATAATTTGTCCATCAAATAATCACATTGGCATCAGACAAGAGTTACTGCAGTGGATGTTAACCTGGACTCATGTAACCTCTAAGGAGCTTGGGACGCTCGGCCTAACTGGTTCTCTGCAGGTTTTTGCGTGTGACGGTGGTGCAGCGTTTAAGTATCTCTTGAGCTTGGGGTCTGGGCGGTATCTTGGGGGTGGAGGGCATCTTGTTGAGACTGGGGTCTGATCTGCTGCCGATCATCTTGCTGCCGTCTGCGCTCTCAGGGCTCAGGCTGCCGGAGGAGATGGGCGTAGGGGTGCGACTCCGGCGTAATTGCATTTCCGTGTCCGAGCGGTTTGGCGAATCGCTGCCGGAAAAGCTGCAATCATCGCTGAACTCTTCGCTGTCGTCGCTCAGACTGCTTTGCTGACCGTTCTCGACAAACTCCACTCGGACTGATGGCGGAGTCAGTCGTGTTGTGCGAGCATCCGGCAGCCTATTCATTGATCGTGACATCTGCTTATCTTTAGGGTCCAGGGTGCTTTCTGGAGGTCTCAGGTTGCCCTGGGATCTGCTGAGCTCACGGCCGGAGAGCTGCAGGGAACTCTCAACAGGACGTTGAAGCTGTGCTAAGTCAAGAGTGGAGCTAGTAAACTGCCTTTTAGGATGCATCGGGTGCATTCGTTGGTTGTTGTATGGTTGCAGGTACATAAAGGGCACAAATCCCACCTTTCGATTGTACCTGAGGGATAGAGAAAGAACACTGTCAATCGTTGTTGAGTGCTTTAGAAGTAGCGTACGAGCAGTGGTCTTAAACTCAATTCAAGCTATGGCTTTGCAGTTTAGCTCAACATTTCTAGTGATCCTAAATAGCTTCGTTAGCTGTATCAGGTGTGTTTGATAAGGCTTGGAGCTCATAGCTGCAGAGCTCAAGGAATTTGGTTTCATTTTCTAGACAAGAAACAAGGTCACAAACTAGTCCACAAAAATGAGGATGTAAAGCAAGTGCCAAGCATGTTTCCATTGAACAGGTAAAGATTTCCAGCAATTTAAAAACTGGTTTGTATTATGTCAACACATTTTTATCTGTAGACAATATCGGGATTTACCTCACTATCCACCAGCCATTGTCAGACTTCTGTAAGACCTCCACCACAGACCCGATCTCCACTGATAGTTCATCACTGTTTGTGGCTTTGTAACTTTTGGCGGCAACATATAAAACACCTAACGAATAGAAAATACAAGATCCAGTTAAGAACAACTTGGAGAACAATTGAATCAATACTGCGTTTAAAATCCTGCTCCAGGAAGGCAGCTCCAATCCTAATCAAACACACAAGAACCAGAAATTTAAGGTCTTCTGCATCTAGGCAAGTTTAATGGGCATTTGCAGGACATTGGCCAACCAGGAGCAGTATTGGAAACCCGTATTATACAAAATTTTTGCAATTTTTGTTTTGTGATTCAGTGATTTGCAACAAAAATGTGACCAAAGCAAATTCATTTTCAAAGCTAGCGGAATAAGCATGATCAGTTTAGGCTGATTCAAGACACAATAATGTAAAACATTCATAGTGCGGCCAACACCCTATTTTAATTCTAGATAAATACAGCTTGAATACATTAGAAACCACTAAACCGGTTCTTACTTTCGCCCTCCATCTCATCAGGACCATCATCATCCGTGTCAGTTCTCTTCAAATACGGAGCAGGAAACCAAGCCAGATGTTTGGCTTCATTTTCCACTAGCCACCATCCTGATAAGACAAAATACAAGGTCAGCAAACACTGAAGAGAGAATCTGTGCTTCTGTGTAGTTTGGCAAGCGATTCAAAGGCCAAATGAGTTCTCACCTTTTTGGTCTTTAATGACCACATCCACAAACTCATTAACTTCAACCTTGAAGGGCTGATTCTTGGTGTCCTTGGTCTCATAGGTAGCTATACATTGGTATGTTTCAGTAACAAAGGGGTGAGTAACATTGTTCATTCTAACAGTGCCAGTGGTTTCTGACGGCATGATCACGATGCTGTTGAACAAAAATCAATCTTTAATTAGGTTCTGTTTTAGGGATGTTACAGTTGTATTTTATTGTTTTCTGCTCTGCTTGTCTTGGCAGCATCTGCTTACCTGTTTTTTGCAAAGTCAGAATCGAGGTCCTGGGTTTTGGGAAGCAGAAACTGGATGAGCTCTGAGCTCTGGAAGATATGGAAGTCGCTCTTCAGTAGTTCACTGCAGTATTCTTCCAGAGCCTTCAGTCTGAGCACTGACTTACTGGGGCTCCACTTCTGCATGTTCTTCTGCACTCTTGCAGCTGCAATTGTTTTTACAAAAAATATATTACTTTATGATGAGGGCTTGAACTTGCACATTCTTTGATGAACATCTGGCAAAGTATTTACCTTTAAATTTAGGAATAATCCTTCCTGACCTTTTAATGGGGTTTGTATGAGGGAATTTCTTCTTGAGTTGTCTCTACAGCAATAAGCATATAGATGTTATTCTACCTTTATATATATATACACACACACATACATATTTTAAATGAAGATAGAGACTTACATGCAGCGTCTTGAAGTCTTCAAGCGATCTGTACACAGTAATCTCATTTTGATCTGACCAGAGTACAGTAGTCATGTACAACTAGGAGGAGAAGAATATAGTCTATTAGACACAATATAATACTTCTTTATATTACTTGTGTACATGCTATTGTGTTTATAGTTAAGTAGCTATGTTTAGAGTGTTAACGAACCACTGTAGGCTACGCAAGAGTGTATCTTTAGTTCTGTCCTGACCCTTAAAGATTAGTTAGGCTACCAAGTTTAAAAATCTTATCCTTATTAATTAATATCCTATACATACATTAATGGAGGAATAAACTTAACTGTAACAACACGAAGAACATTGAAGTTTTTTGACAAAAATGTTTAATATTTTTAAATGCGTTTGTAATTTCATATTATGATGTAGGTTAAATATTACTACAGTGTCTAGTAATAAATCAATTAATTATACTAATGCTGCTAAAAAATATTATAGACTATTGTGTGTAATACATTGATAACTACTGAAAAACATCATAATCTTATTTAAAACAGTGCCTATAATCAAATGTCTTTTTATTTTACGATGTTACAAGTTACATAATAAATCTATTGCATGCAACTGTAACCCTAAATCCCCATCCTAACCCTAACCATAGCTATAGAAGTAGTACATATAGTTTAATCATATATAGTACTCAATAATGCATAATTAAACTGTAAACTTTAGTTTAACCTGTAATTTAAAAAAAAGCAAAATGTGAAGAACAAAACGTGTCTTACTTTAACTTTAGATGCTTCTTTCTTCATCACTCCAACAAGTTGAATATTGACTGGGTGTCTTTGCTCGCCCATGCTGACCAGGTTGTTCTGCAGGAGATGAGATGTTGTTTGACTGGCCGCTCTCTTGATGCGCGCCTTTTATTTATGACGCCTCCAGGCAGCTCGAGGCGGGCACCGCGTGCAGAAACGCTCCCGCGGCTGTTTCACAAACCGGAGAGTCCGCTCCTACGTCACCAAAATTCCTTGAAAAATCATGAATGTCGCGGAAGTGGTGATCAATCGGTAGCTAGATATCTCTTCTGTTTAAACTATAGGAAGTCTATAATAAACTGTTCTGTTGTGATTACTACTTCATGTTACACATGAGCGCTTATGTAAAGATTCGTTACATTTTTTTGTCTAGCTACAATAATTTATCATATTTAATTTTTCTAAATGTATGTACGTTTATAACATCATCCTTTGTATTGTATTTGCATCAAACAAAAAAAATATATATAGTTTACGCTAGTGCGAGGGTGTTATCAGTCTCTGTTTTTTTCCTTTATATTGGAAGTCATGAAAACACTTTCGTAGAGTTTTTCTTTTGCTATTTGAGCAAACGGGAATGCAAAAAATATATCTGTGGTACTCTCACTGTTTCTAACTCTCGCTGGCTGGATACTTAATGCATGAAAGACATGCAAACAATAATTGCAATACAACTAAGGCACACACAAAAAGTTAAAACGTAAGAAAATTGATTTCAGTGACAGTTCATTATGCTTATATGAATTTCTTTATTCTGTTGAATGCAAAGGAAGATATTTCTAAGACTTGGTAATATGTGTACTAAAACTAAAGGTCAATGGCTAGTATCAACTGTTTGGTAACGACACTCTAAAATCATCTTATGTGTTCAACAAAAGAAAAAAACATACATGCTTGGAATAACTAGTAAATGACAAAATTACGATTTTTGAGTGAACTATGCCTTTAAGAATCACCTTTATTAATGCATCTGCAAATTTTAGACAGTTAACAAACAGCAGCAACGCTCTGATGTTCGTTAAAAATTGTTGATGGTGAACAAAATTCATGATTTTCTGTAAATGAGTGGCAATGGAAGGGAAATTAAAGTTCTTAAAATTGACTAATGTTGCAATCAGCCATAGTGGGAAATGGAAAGGAGTTAGTAGCTGCTTTACTTGTAGCCCTTCGCATCAATGCATGTCATAAAACTGTGCTGAGATATTATGTGCTAATGTGCACGTACAGCTATAAACAGACTTTCCAGGAAATAGAAAAAACAAAAAGAAAACAGCGAAATGACTCCTGTTGGGTTATTAGAAGCTTTAAGGAAATAGATGTTGGCGGGGTTTACTCTCAGCTGTGTGCCCAACCTACATTTGAAGCAGACAGCTTTATTGTGACACTGTTTTCACACTTATGACTGACTCACTGAAAAAAAATACATAATTAAAATTCCATATAGGTTTCGCTGTGTTAATTGTAAACGTGAATTATTATAGGGTAATTATTTTGGGATATGATTCATCATATTAGGTGAGCAAAAGCCCTCATCAACTTACACATCATATTATTTTCATCACATGCAAGAAAATGCGAAAGCATTGAAATAAGTTATTGCATTTTTTATACCACCATGTTTATTTCAGTATAATGATGTACAATGATTAATATTTTTAACTGATTTATTGCTATGTAATATTGCACTAACTAATGAGAACGTACGACTTAATGTTATGCTCAAACTATAACGAAGATGAACAAATAATATAATTCATATTAATTTGAACCACTCTGGTTAACTAATCTTATTGTAGTGGTTTCTATTGTCATGCGATAAAATTATTCCCTTCATGTTATAAAAATACTTAGTCAAAAATTATGGGCATAAATAATTAATACAAAGCCTTGAACAAAGTAATAAAAACCAGTAAGAGTTTTAATAAAACTACTAAAATACTAAATAATAACAACATATATATATATATATATATATATCGCTATTATAGTTTTTGGTAATATTTTTAAATTAGATTTTGCTTTTGTAGTTTTCTGTGTTCATTTTAATTTTAACATTGTTGTGTGGCAATGTCAATCGTTTATTATTATTATGGTAGTTTTTTATTAATTTCCTTCAACTTGAAACAAAATGTGAAATTATTGCCATGGCCACTGACTGAAATAAAAGTTTAATTTAATTTAATGTCTATTTTATTTCAAGTAATGAATGTGGTTTTGTGTTTTTGGTTTTATTGATGGCTAACAATAATAATCCTGCTCCACACACCATTCATATAACAAAAAACCTTTTATATACATAACATACACTGGAACCAGATATTTTAAGAGTGTTCCTGTTTTACTTTCCATCCTCATAACTCTGCCAACTTTGCTGATTGTACTCTTCTCAATTTCCTGGAAACCTTGTGACGTTTAGATGGACGCTTTCACATTTTCTTAACGCAAATCTAAAAATCAGGTATGGCTTTTAAACTCCTGAGATCAGAACTTCATACAACATTCACCATAAGACAATACGATGCTGTATCATTTAGATTTACATTATGAATCGAATGGTTGAAGCCTTTCCACTATTGCATATGAACTGTGAAGTCCAGCTACTAACACCACAGACTATGATAACGCTTTCCCAGAGATATGGACATCAAACAGACCATTTGTGTATTCGTGCTTTGCTTTCGTGCAAAGTGTGCCTTATTTTCCACCCCGCTTTATCGTTCAGCTCTCTGATGTGGGCAGCTTTTGAAACTGTTCCAATCATTTGAAGTCACATTATTAATAAACAGCGTCCAGCTTACAGCATATTTTCATTTTTGACATTGCATTCTAATGCATGACATGGTAACATTATATAACCTACTCACAATTGTAACTTGATGTCTGTCATTATGATAGGAACTGGCCTCCATCATTTCCTGTTGTGAGTCATAGGGATCGCTTTCGCAGGATAATATTATCCTGTGATAATAATTATTTCACAGGTCAGAGTCATGTGTGTCATCAAGTGCATTGTGAAATATGCAATGTGCTGGGAAATATTTTGTAGGTGTGTATTACTGATGTCTTACTGTTAGCCACATGACATAATAAAGTGATAAAAGTAAGGTGCTGCTGTGAATAATAAACAATCAGGACGAAAGTCCAAAACACTCATGGCAGTGGAGAAACGGGTGAAAAAAGATTCAGTTGTATTACAAATACACTTCAATACACTCGAATTACTCAATCTCATTAAAGTGCATATAAATAGTAGGGTAGACGGAGTACAGTAGAGACACTTTTTGCTTTTTTCATCACTACACAAAAAATTGATGCTTAAATTAAATGATTTTTTACATGATATTTATTTTACTTGTGTACTAAACTATCATGCACTGATAATAGCCAGAAGTAGTTTATATGGCGGCCCACCGGTGTTTTGCTCATCATTATTACAGTGGACCAATGTACTGTACAATCGCAATTGAAAATGTATTTTTAATGAACAGATTAAAGATAAAACTGCATTTACAGTATTTTTACGAGATGGTGACTTTAAATATAGGTATTCAGTTCATAATGTGTCTAGTCAAGTAAACAAATAACCATGGTTTAACTATGATTTTAATAATCATTTTCTTAGTAGTGTTACGAACGCCATTATTAATTTCTTTTGTAGTTGGTTTGTTTTCTTTGTATGTTTTGTTTTGCAGGTTTTAGAGTGCGTGATGTCATGATTGACTGACGAGTTACACCTGTGTGGAGTCTGCCGGCAGCATAAAGCTTGCTCCCTTCAGTTGTTCGAGGCTCGCTCATTATTTGGACCTCCTTTGTTTCTTTTGGTTTTCATTATTTATTTAAATTTACTTTAATAAACGTTATTGTTAAAACGTTATTCTACGTGTTATCTCCTTCTTTTGTCGCGGCCTGCGAGCCGGCTGTGACAAATGGGGGCTCGTCCTTTAAATTTTGAAGTGCGCTGTTTGTTTGCGTTTGGTTATTTTGTAAAGAAAAGCGTTTAGTGATTAACCGAAACGTAAAGCCGAAAAAAGCGATTGTTTGTGTATAGCTGTTTTGGGGTGTTTTAAACATCCTTTTGAAGGAGTACGCGTTGGATTTTTTTGATTGCTTTGTGGACGGAATGCGTTTAACTGTGGGTTGCCGTAAATCACAGCTTCTTTATGCGGAAAGAGGGTAAGTGTATTTTGCAAATCCTGTCTTGGGGAAAATTGTAATGTCGTTGCTGTTCCCTTGTTAGGTGTAACTGCTCGTTCCCTTTTGGCACGAGTGGTATAATGTAATTTTTTTATTTTTGTGTGGTGACCGTGGGTAGAGCAAAAAGTCTCGGGAGCATATCCATGGTATGAGTGAGTCGCCAGCGTGCTGGTTGCTTTTCTTCTACCACTGGGAGTGAGTGCATAAATACCCCTCACCAGTAACCACACGAAGACTAGGGTCGAGTCAGTTAGTGTTTTTTATATAGATAGGGTAAGGGAACTTATTTTTCCTCTTGCTGGGGTTTGTAAAACGCACGTCTTGATAAGAAAACATGTCTAATCTAATCGATGATTTTGTTAACTCTCCTTCTGAAGCTGTACTTAATTTGTGTACGAAAGAACAGTTATTGAAAATTGCAGATTATTATCAAATTGAAATTGGAGATCGGAGGGTGAAGGATTGCACAGTGAGAGAGATTCTTAAAACAAGATTGGTAGAACAGTGCATATTACTGGACATGCCAGCCGCTGCCGGGCACATTAAAAGTCAAGCTAGCACTTTCACTTTTGAGCAGCAAGAACGCCTGTTGTTATTACAAATTGAGCAAGAGCGGGTTAAATTGGAAGTAGAGCGTGAGAAAACGAGAAATGAACAAACTAGTATTGAGTTACAGAAATGTCGTTTGGACATAATAAGAGAGGGAGGATTAACTAGTGCCTCTGGTGACACTTTGCATAGTGGTTCTCAAATATTTGACACTGCTGCTAATTTGCGTTTAGTTCCTAAATTTAATGAGAAAGATCTGGATACCTTTTTTATATTGTTTGAGCGAATAGCAGATGCAAGAGGCTGGCCTAGTAAGGAACGTACATTGCTGTTACAATGCGTGCTCACTGGCAGGGCTCAAGAAGTTTATTCTGCACTTCCACTTTCAGGTTGTGAGGATTATGACACTGTTAAAGCTGCTGTTCTAAAAGCATAAGAACTAGTACCGGAAGCATACAGACAGAAATTTAGAACCATGT
The DNA here is from genome assembly GCA_032357475.1 of Enteromius thamalakanensis. Classification (NCBI taxonomy): domain Eukaryota; kingdom Metazoa; phylum Chordata; class Actinopteri; order Cypriniformes; family Cyprinidae; genus Enteromius; species Enteromius thamalakanensis. The sequence goes on from JAUCMT010000068.1 coordinate 20,318,668, forward strand.
CTAGGGGAGTGAATGAGGCTCATGTTGAGTTTGTTAGGGAGCTCACTACTGCATTTAATCGTTGGTGTATGGCATCTGAGGTGGCCACATTTGAAGATTTGAGTAACTTAATCGTGCTTGAACAGTTTAAGAACACTGTTCCTGCTCGTATTACAACGTATATAAATGAACAGAAAGCTGAGTCTCCTATCAAGGCTGCTGAACTAGCTGATGATTACATTTTAACTCACAAGAACACGTTTGACTTTGTAAAAAAAGATGATATGTTTGAAGACAAAATACCTAGGAATTCAACACTGATTTGTAATTACTGTCGTGGTAGAGGCCACTGGAAGCATGAGTGCCCAGTGTTAAGAGCTAGAAGTAAAGGAGGAAAGGCTGCTCGAGTTAAACCAGCTGTACTGGTGGCACCCGTGGTAAACACTAACGTCTCTGAGGAAAGTTTTTCCACAATTGTAAAGCACGTAGAGGTTGGAGGTTATGCACCCTTCATCACCTATGGTCATGTGTCAATGGCTGGACAAGAAACAAAAGTTCCAGTGACCATATTGAGGGACACGGGAGCATCAGAATCCTTTATCTTACAGAAGGTGTTGCCCTTCTCATCTTTGAGCGACACTGGTACTAGTGTGCTTATTAAAGGGATTGGGTTAAATATTTTGTCTGTTCCTTTGCATAAAATAATGTTGTCATCCAAACTTGTGAATGGAGAGGTAGTGATTGGTGTACGTCCCTCTTTACCAGTAAAGGGAGTGCATATAATATTGGGAAATAATTTGGCCGGTGGTAAGGTTTGGCCTGATGCCTTCACACCTCCTGTAGTTTCACAATTTCCTGTCTCAGGTCCTGATGAGAGTAATGAGAAATTTCCAGAAGTATTTACAGCTTGTGCAGTAACTCGATCGATGACGTCTGTTCGGCCAGAGTTATTCTCTGACCCAGCTGTAGCAGAACCCACCTCTTCCTTGCCTGACAATTTTTCTGTTTCCCTTAAAGAATTAAAACAAGAGCAGATTCTTGATCCTTCTCTCTCTAAACTTTTTGAGAGTGTGATGTCAGCTGATGAAATTAGACATGTAGCTCAAGGTTACTTCTTACAGGAAGAAATGTTGGTGAGAAAGTGGATACCTCATGGTAGTGACTTTGCTGGGGAAGCAGTTATACAGATTGTAGTGCCAGAGAAGTATCGCTTGCATGTGTTGAAAGTGTCTCATGATGAAATTGCAGGTCATTTAGGTGTTAAAAAGACCTATGACAGAATTCTTCGTCATTTCTTTTGGCCAAAATTGAAGAGAGACGTGTCAAGATACATCAAAACATGTCATACCTGTCAACTAACAGGCAAGCCAAATCAGATTATTAAACCTGCACCTCTATCGCCGGTTCCAGCTGTTTGCCCTCCTTTTGAGCATTTGATCATTGATTGTGTAGGTCCCTTACCTCGATCAAAATCAGGTAGTAATTATTTGCTCACTGTTATGTGTGTAGCAACTCGGTATCCTGCAGCATATCCTCTTCGTACCATTACTGCAAAGTCGGTGGTGAAAGCCCTTACTCAATTCATCTCAGTCTTTGGTATCCCAAAGATTGTGCAGAGTGATCAAGGATCTAACTTTACTTCTCACTTGTTTTCTCAGGTTTTAAAGTTGCTCCACATCAAGCACAATAAAGCAAGTGCTTATCATGCCCAAAGCCAAGGAGCTTTGGAGCGGTTTCATCAGACTCTTAAGTCTTTATTGCGTGCGTATTGTACTGAGATGGAAGGTGATTGGGAGCTGGGATTGCCGTGGCTGATGTTGTCCGCACGTGAAGTAAGTCAGGAAAGCACTGGTTTTAGTCCAAATGATCTTGTGTTCGGGCACACTGTTCGGGGTCCTTTGGCTGTGCTACGTGATAACTGGACTGAGAGTGCGCCACCCAAAAACTTAATAGATTATGTAAACGATTTTAAGCGTCGGTTGTATGAAGCAGGTAAAATGGCACAAGAACAACTATGTTCCTCTCAGAAGCGCATGAAAACACTTTATGATCGGCGAGCTGAGAAACGACAATTTATGTCTGGTGATCAAGTGTTGGCTCTGTTACCTGTGGAAGGCTCTCCATTTCAAGCTCGGTATACAGGTCCTTTTGTGGTGGTTAAGCAAATTTCTGATTTGAACTATCTGATTGCAACACCAGAAAGAAGAAAGTCCACTCAATTGTGTCATGTTAATTTGTTAAAGCCCTATTATTGTCGTTCTCATGAAATGTTAAACACTAAGACTGAGGTGAAACCTGTACTAGCGATTGACAACGCTTCATCATCTGTTCCTTTGGCGGAGGAAATTGATGAAGGGGTTTCGTTTCCATTTTAATGGCTGCAACACTCCAAAGAAGTTGGAACAGAGGTATGTTTAACGCTCAGTCAGATCAGCTGCCCTTTTAATTACAATGTTTAATCATTTCTCTATGGCTCTGGGTTTGGGGAATAGGGTTAGGTCAAGGGAACCATTTTGATTGCATGATTCAGAAACACCCAGCAGTTTGAAAATGCGCAGAAATGGATAAACACCCACTTTTGCTCTGGAGAGACCTCAATCTCAGTACACCTGCAACATTTATATATTTGTCGGCTCACAGTGTTTAAACTAAAAAATTTTGCCGCTCAAAGAACGCTGGTTTACCAACAGCGTTTTTAAATTGGTCGGCTCGCCGATTTGTGCCGACGGTGGTCCGACAGTATTAAGCCATTGAATTTGTGCCGCCCAAAAAAACGCTGGTGGACCGCCAGGTCATTGTTTGCTGGGATTGCATTAGAAACTGTCAAGCTGTGGTGGTAAATATAGCCACATGGGCTTAAGAGTATTCGAAAAACCATTGTCATTTACCACAGTCTGCTTTTGCATTCTAATCTGGATCTCCAACCTGATCTCAGGCAATTGTAAATATTTTACGAGGTGGCTAATTCATACAAAAACATGACCTCACTTTTATGAATTCATACGATGTTTACTAAATTGTACGTATTTTACCAGTTGCCAATTCGTATGATTTTGTATGAATGACCTAAACCTAACCCCACCCCTAAACCAACCCGCCACCGGGTTTTAGACAAATCGTACACAATCATCTCATGCACGAATTTCGCACCTCGTACGAATACTAACAAATTGGTCGTGAGAATGTTGCAATCTCTGTTACTTGAAGAGAAAGCTATTTTGGACCAGAGCTTTGTCTATAATAGTCAAAAAAAAAGTGGAAATGTGTGCTGTGATCAGATGAGTCCGCATTTCCACTTGTTCTTGAGAAAAACACGCGTTGTGTTCTCAGTCCCAAAGATGAAAGTGACCATCCAGACTTTCACCGGCCGAAGCAATCTGTCATGGGGCGCATCAGTGCAAACGGCATGGGTGACTTGGCATATGTGTGAAAGTACCATTGTAGGAATATATTGGAATTTAACAGTGGCATATTCTGCCATCAAAATGACTGCTTTCATGGGAAGTCCATGATTATTTGGTCAAGACAATGGCAGCTCTCATTCTGTACATGGTTTGACTGGTGTTAGACTGGCCAGATCTGTCTCCAATTATAAAAAATGTATGGTCAATTTGATCTTAATTAGTACACATTTAGTTTAATATTGGAGTTAAACAGTTGAGTTTTACTGTTTATGAATCCATCCAGCTGATCGCCGGCTCTGGCAGAGCACTTTTAGCTGTAGCTCCGCATAGATCATTGAATCTGATCAGACTGTTAGCATCTAACTCAAAAACGAACTATATTTTTCCTATTTAAAACTTGATTCCTCTGAAGTTACATGGGTGCAGCAGGAACAATGATATTAGCGAATGAATTTAGTCATATATATGGCATATTTCCGTATAGCAACATGATGCTTGTTTTTCTCAAGAACAAGTGGAAATGTACACTCATCTGACCACATATTTCCACTTTCTTTTTGACTATAGACAAGCTCAATAGATTTTTCCTTGAGTAACAGATTCAGATTACAATGGTTTTTTATTCGAAGTAGGTAAGGTCAAAAAAAAGGTCAAGATGCCAGATTGCATAATGGGATACAGTATACATGTGCTTTATGATCTGCAATGTACCGCAATTTCCATTTATCCAGAATAATGTGAGTAATGCAGTATTTGTGTCAAAGCAATAAATAATGAACAATTAACCCAGACTCAGACCAGAGAAACTGCTGCGACTCATATACAAAGTAATGGTGAAAAATCATTTCGCCCGCTGCAGCCATGGTACGACTGCAAAGTTCCTTGATTATTACACCGGAATGAAAGTAACCAGTTCTTAGCTACGTCGGAGTAGAAAATGGCAACTTTTCATTTTCCGTCGGCCTAAGTACACAATGTAACTACAGATGAGTCAAGGTTTAAATAGATATTAAATAAAAAAATATCGAAACTCTTTGGTCATTTTTGAGTGAGATGCTAACGGTGTAATACGCTTAAGCTGCAGCTAAAATTCAGCCAGACTCATAGTTTGGCTGAATTGATTAAAAAACGTAACCGTTTAAATCTAACATTAGTATTTTATGAGGTGGCTTATTAGTATGACCTCACAAATTCGTACAACTTCTTACAAACTGAGGTATAAACAAATTCTACAAGATCATGAGGTCGTATAAGCGTGATTTCACCAAGATGTTCCTGGATCAACATCTTTGTTTATCCTGGAAGTTGGAACATTCCAATCAACCAATCAGAATTGAGGAATAATTTTTCTGGAAATACCTGTTTTAGGCTTATGATCGAACACCAGGGCCATCGCCAGAAAATCTTCATTGGGGTGCATGGAAAACGTTACATGCAAAACTTTACCAATCAATATCCTCATTTCTGAAATGATTAAACATTGACTCAAACATTCAACATCTGACCGAGTGTTAAACATACCTCTGTTCCAACTTCTTTGGAGTGTTGCAGCCATTAAAATCAATATTTGTTTATACGTACAAAATACAATTAAGTTGGTGAGTGAAAACTTAGGACATCTTTTCTTGGTACGTTTGCCAGTTAAATAAAGTTGGAAGAGAATCAAGAAGTTTTGGTGCATGAAGGTATTCAAAGTACTGTATATGGCCTACAACACTTGATCACAGTCCATTACCAAAGAGATGATACTACGCCATCTAGTGCTTAAGCCAATCCCATAACTCCCTCTGTGTGTAATACATTACATTACACTTTGTATTATAAAAGGCAATTCATTTTCTCAACTCAAAAACAAACAAAAACAACTTGCATCCCAATGTATAGTCTTTATTTTCTTATCCTTTTGTGCCAATAAAAAGATCACTCATAACTGTAGAGAATGAAATAACTTGTGTACACCACAAACAGCCCTATTATGTACATCCCCTCCTTCTGTACTGTAACAGCATGTGCAGTGGCCTTTCATTTGCTAAGCATTTCTTTAAATAAATCTTGACCTTCAGGCAGCAGATTATTAGGTGCAGCAAACAAACATCCCACATCTTCATAAACACAACAGGAAAATGTCAAATTTATACATCTTCGCAAAACATCTCAATTATTGGGTGTGTTTTAGACATTTTGCATGAGAGTTAATAGCGTTAGTGGGATTTGGCCATGGGATGAGCCAAAATAAGACATTTTCTATGTACAGAATGTCGTTAGGACATCTTAACATAGCTAGGTTGAAATGTGGCGCGAACCTGTTGTTTAACACTTGCTAGTCTGCAATTTAAAAGGAGGTTTTGGCGGATGAGGTACAGCAATCTTTCATTTTTAACGCCTTTTTCGTAACATTCTTATAAGTCTTTCTTTCTGTACAGAGCTTAAAACTAATGATTAGAAAAGTGGTTTATAGACAAATCTCTGACTTTTAAGGCAAAGGGTTTGACTAAAGCTTAAACGGACGCATCTGGGTGTTGTGTGTCTCCCAATCTTTCAGCTCCTCGTGAGAAGTTTCTTAAAGTCTCAGCCGTTACATTTTGTGCGTTGTTTGGCTGTTATAGATGTAGATCACCAGAGCGGCCGTAGCATCTGATCACGGCAGTCAAAAGAAATTGCGCCTCGAAGCTGATGGGTAGTTTATAACAGTGTTGTCCATCATCTGGACTGTTTATTTTGAGAAATCTTCCTGAGCCCTCCAATAAAAACACTTGCTTATTCATCATGACATCTTCAGCAGGGGACTGTAAGCCACGCGGTGTTCACAGACGTCGCGCGACATTGATGCCGATACCAATCAATACTCTCTGAGCTGTCAATATTAAAGTGAACAAGTGAGAAGTGATTACTCTCAAACCTAAGAGACCTGTAAGGAAGCCCGTTTCCACATCAGAATATTTAAAAAGTTAATTTACGAATTTTTAAAACACAATTCGAAATATTTTTTAAGTTGGAACAGAGAAAAATAGTCAGAATTATGAGATGTTAATTTAGAACTCCGGGAAAGTAAGTAAATTGTGAGATTTTAGTAAAAAAATCAGATAAAAAATATACAATTGTGAGATTCGCTGGGAAAAAAAAAATTCAGAATTGCGAGATACATACTTCCAAGAAAAAATACTTTTCTTACCTGGAATTCTGAGATATAAGTGTGAAACATTGATGAAGAGAAATAAGAGTTGCATGATATAAACTTGAAATTCCAAGGGAAAAAATAGAATTGCAAGAACTCTGAATTCTGAGAAATACGTTAAAATTGAAAGATATAAACGTCCAGAATTCAAAGGAAAAAGGTCAGGATTGTGAGCTGCTAACTCTGAGATCAAATCTGAGATAAAATTCTGAGGAAAAAATTCAAAGCTACGAGATTCCAAGGAAAAATTCTGAATCGCAATAGAATCTAAATGTAGTGAAAAAATTCGTAATTGCAAGAAAAGTCTGAATGATGAGATGTTAACAAAAAATTTCACTCAATACACTAATTTGCAAGCAATTAAATTAAGAATTGTGTAATAAAGTTAATTCCATTTATGTTCGCATTGTGTGGTAAAACAGGCTTCCATATACTTAAGATTCTTATAAGCTGAGATTTTTCAGGTTGCATAGCAAAACAAGGAGCGTAAAACTACCAACAGATTTTTTTTTCCAAACTCAGAAAGAAATGTTTCATCCAAAGCAGCTTTACAAATAGCTTTACCACCGTGGGATAATATATATATACCTCTTTCCAAAACATCTGACTCCATTTCATTTCATAATAAAAATATATCACACATAGAAGCGAACGACCCAGCTGCTATATGTGTGACTTTTGATGATACACCTTACGTTAATAAAAAAAAAAAATCAACGTCTGAGGGCCAAGCAAGCCACAGACCATAGCAACTCTCCATATCCAATATATCGCACACTGAATCTTCGATACGTCTTGGAAGGACGTCCCAGTGTTTGTGTACAGCGTTCCGCTCACAGTCTTTTCATACAGAATGACTAAAAATAAATTAAAACCAATTTCAAAACTTCTATATTGGCCATGCTCTTTTATCAAATTACAAGGCAAAAAAAACAAGAAAAATATCCCCATTGGCTCTTCCATCCAGGGCAAAGACAAACTGTGATTTTAATCCCCAAACCATAAGGATAAAAATAGTTTTCTAAGATGATCGGAGGACAGAGGCGTTAAAAACATAAAAGGAAAAACAAATCGCTAACACTGCTGCGAATCCCCGAATCCCACTCGCTTGATCGGCTTGTCTCCTGAAAGAGTTCCTTCCTCCATCATCTGTACCTCTGTTTATTCTTTCACTGAGGGGAGAGGACAGCCGAGTCCTGGGCGTAATCATTAGACAGCTCCTCTCTTTCGCTCATGTCCATTTCCTCCGTCCGCTGTAGAATCACCTCGAGGACTTCAGTGTCACCGGAACTCGTAGATGGGAGCGCTGTGTTCAGGGACGTGTGTGAGATTCAAAGACTGATACCTGATGAGAACAAGATGAAAATGGGGTTGAGGTGAATAGCTTATCCGCTGCATCGTTTATTTTTTAACACCATATATAATATTTTCTCTCTGCTATATATATAAATATATATATATAAAAATAAAACCTTTAAAGGATTTTTTTTTAAATCCCCTGAAGTGTCTTGACACACAATGTTATTCCATGTGGAACTGAAAGACAGGGCGGGACATTGAGAAGCCCTGCCCTTTTTTACTTATAGCCAATAGCGTTTGTTTTTATCTGCTCTGCATATATTTGATCTGTTTTGTGGAAGTGAGGAAACAGCAAGTTTGCCTTATAGATAACTTTAAGACTAACATATTGATACTAACCACAAAACCAAAATTTTTATTTCAAGGGGACTTTAAACAATATACCATTCAGAGCTTCTGTGGTAGTAGTAACCCTCTATGGTGGCTGTAGACTTCTGGAAACAGATGTAGTAGAAGCCAGCGAAGGAAGCACCGCTGATGTCTTTGATTGTGTGATCTGGAACTAGGAACTGCTCCTGAAACAAATAGCATTTCCTTTATTTACACTATTTCTTCATATTGACAGTATTTATTAATTTTACTTCAGATATGCACTTCCTGTTTAAATGTTTGGGGTCAGTAATATTTGTCTGGAAGAAGTCTCACAAAGGCTGGATTTATTTGAATAAAAAATACAGTAAAAACAGTAACATTCTGAAATATTATTACAAATGAAAAATCTTTTCTATTTTTGCATATTTAAAAAAATTGTGCTGTCAAAAGTTTAATCAATTAATTTTTAGTAAATTAAGTTTTTGTTTACATGTGTGTACCGTGAATATTTATTATGAATATATAAATATATATTTTTTTACATTTACATGCATATATTTTATATATAAATATAAATATATTTAATATACAAATATATTTTTTTAATACATGCATGTGTGTGTATTTATAATAATAAATATACACAGTGCACACAAACATTATGTAAACAAAAACTTTTATTTTGGATGTGATTAATCATTTGACAGCAATATTTAATGTAATTTATTTCTGTGATGCGAAGCTAAATTTTTAGCATCATTACTCCAGTCTTCATTTTCATTTCATTATAATATGCTATTATAATATAATGTGCTATTTAAAAAACATTTGTTATAATTATCAATAATGAAAACAGTTGAGCTGCGTGCTTAGTATCAATACTTTTTTTGGTCAGGATTCTTTGATGAATATAAACGTTCATAAGAACAGCATTTATTTGAAACTGAATTTCACAGTTCTGACCAAATGAATGCATCCTTGCATCAAGAAACATCTTAGGGAGCCCAAACATTTTCAACAGTACTGCATTTGGTTTTATTCACAAATGATAGTATACCTTCCACCGCATGAAGACGTAGTCACTGTTCTTTAGCTCTTCATAGTCAAAATCATCTGAATTAAAACTTTTTGCATACTGATAAAAGGCTTGAAACTTCCCCTGAGGACAAAAACAGAGAGAGAGAGAGAGAGAGAGGGAAAAACTTATGTAGCAGATCAGATGATTCATAATCATAATGCTTTACTCAAATGATGCGCACACTGAATCATGGCATTATTTATTACCCAATGTTTTCGGTCAACATCCTCATCTGCATCCCATTTCCTGGTTAAAAAAGGCCGTTTCTTGCTTATGATCTCCCCAGCAAAGAATGTAGTAAGCGTGGGATATTCCTGCAGAGAGCAGCAGAGCGGGATGAGTAATGCTCTCCCAAGATCTGAAAACATTTCTGATGCAGTCACAATAATTACTCTCGAAGAAGAAAAGTAAAGATCATCAAACCAAATGAATAGTGCTTCGCTATCAGTGCCTTTTTTCTTTGCCCGTTCTTCCTTGTCCGAAATATGTTTTAAAGGCATTTCTTATTGAAACTTAAGTACAGCATTAAAGTGAGTAAGTCCAATTCCAATTTTCAATCAATCAATTTAAATGAATTCAAAACCCTGATTCAATGGTTTAACTGCACCAAATGTTTACTGTAGTGTTGCATTTTTATATATTGGAATGTTTTTATAAAACACACTCTTCAAATATTGTTCAAAGGGTTTTTATTTTATACGTTTAGCTAGGATGTGTTAAATGGATCAGAAGGGACAGTAAAGATATTTAAAATTATAATCTTACAAAAGGTTTATAATAAATATCATACTTTTCAACTTTCTATTCATCAAACTAATTTGTATTAAGGTTTCAAGAAATAAATAAATAAATAAATACAAATAAAATAGAAATTAAGCAGCACAACCGTTTTTAACATTGATGATAATAAGAAATATTATTTGAGCAAATCAGTCACAAATTTACGCTTGACCATTATCTGATCAATTATATTTTAAAACATATTTAAACAGACAATAATTACTTCAAATTGTAAAAATATTTCATAAAAGTAATGCACCATTTAAATTAAATATTATACTGCTCTGAATTTGTTTTTAGGGGAAAATAATGGAAAGCAACTATTGTTTGATTATTTTTACCCACACGTAATTTCTTTCTTTTAAACACTTGATGTTATAGATT
>JAUCMT010000068.1:20329238-20340034 GCA_032357475.1 Enteromius thamalakanensis
TGGTATGATGCTCTTTCACCCGCGAAGATTCGACTGTGAGATCTGTGGTCGAATCAGGCTCGTCATATCGATGCATCGAATCTTCGACCATTCGGGGACAGCCCTAATATTGATCATTGTTAGTTCATGCATTTAATAATGTTAACAAATCAGATCTTATTATAAAGTGTAACTAAAACCTTTAATGATATAGGCATTTTTTTCTCCAATATTATTTATTGATCTACGTGCATTCGTGAAATATTTTTGATGAGTGTCATGTCACAGGATGTCAGGTCAGTATCAAATTTATAAGACCACTTATGCATCATTAGATCTTTTTATATCGTTAATAACATAAACTGATGTTGTCAGTTCTCTACAAATGAACTGGATCTAGGATTTCTTGGCCCCTAAAATGTACAGAAAGGATTAAGCCAAAGAGATTTCTGAGAAGCTGTAATGCATTAAATAAATAACTAAATATGTAAAAACTGATAGATTTTTTCTCTAGTGATTAAATATGTTTAAAGTCTCTTCCTCATTCTCTGCCTGACTCGTTGCTATGGCAACACTATTTTAACTAATAATTTCCCCTCAACAGTTTTACATCGGCCGTGTTTTGTCAGTGTTCTGTTTTAATTTTAAGCAAATCGAGTAGAAATGAAAGGCTGGATTCAAAGCATTTTGAAAACGGTCCCATTTTCTGCGGTTTCCTCATGACCACAGACTCCAATGTGAGCATTTTAAAGCTCTGTATAGTCGAGGAAAGAAAAAAAATATTAAAAAACAAATATTTTCCCCTAATAAGAAGATTCAAATTGAATACAGGACTGACTAATTCACTGAAATCAAATCATTTCTCAAAACTACATTTAAGAATAAGTGAATAATGTTTGGTCACGCTACACTTGTATTTGTTGAATGTTACTGGAAATGTTGGACTATTTGTGAAACGACTTAACTATTGTCACACTTGTTTAAGTTAGTGTCATCACTCTCAGTCAGTTTCTCCCCAACACTGATCTATTGTCATAAATAATAAGGACAGCGCATACATGCATATGTACTTTTGTTTGTAAAAATGTCACCCTGTAAAGTGGTTTTCCCGCTGAATGGTAGGTGTTTGTTCATTCTGTGCGCACAAATAAGAAAGCCTGACTTGTCTGACGAGTTAATAATTTGATTCTCTTTATTTCCTTAAACAGAAGGGTGAAGAGGCTGAGGAAGGAGTCACGAGTGAAGGTACAGTTTGAGAGCTAAAAATTTGGTTTTACCTGTGTAAGGGTTCAGAAATATTTAAATTAGTGCTGCCAAACGATTAATCATGTCCAAAAAAAAAAAAGGTTTTCGCTCACATAATATTGTGTGTATATAAAAATACACATACATGCATGTACACACGTGGACAAATTTGTTGGTACCCTTTGGTCAATAAAAAAAAACCTCTTTATAACTTTAATCTGACAAAAGTAATAATTAATACAATTCTATTAATGTTTACCAATAAAAGTAAGACATTGCTTTTCTACCATGCTTCAATGGAATTATTTAAACCAAAAAATTAACTCATGGAACAGGCCTAGACAAAAATGATGGTACCCCTAGAAAAGACTGAAAATAATGTGACCAAAGGCACATGTTAATTCAAGGTGTGACCACTAAGTAGCATCACAGGTGTCTACAATCAGTGGACACAAGTCAGTGGACCTATATATAGGGCTAGTAGTGGTAGTCACTGTGTTATTTGGTGACATGGTGTGTACCACACTCAACATAGACCAGAGAAAGCGAGGGAAAGAGTTGTCTCAGGAGATTTGAAAGAAAATAATAGACAATCATGTTAAAGGTAAAGGCTATAAGACCATCTCCAAGCAGCTAGATGTTCCTGTGACAACAGTTACACATATTATTCAGAAATTTAAGATCCATGGGACTGTAGCCAACCTCCCTGGACGTGGCCGCAGGAGAAAAATTGATGACCAATAAAAGAGACGAATGGTCACAAAAGAGCCCAGAAAGACTTCTAAAGAGATCCAAGGTGAACTTCATGCTCGAGGAACATCAGTGTCAGATCACACCATCCGTCGTTGTTTGAGACCAAGTGGACTACATGGGAGACGACCACGGAGGACAGCATTGTTGAAAACTAATCATAAAAAAGCCAGGCTGGAATATGCCAAACGGCATGTTGACAGGCCACAATGCTTCTGGGAGAATGTCCTATGGACAGATGAGAGAAAAATTGAACTTTTTGCCAAGGCACATCAGCTCTATGTTCACAGACGGGAAAATGAAGCGTATCAAGAAAAATGTCCCTACTGTGAAACATGGCTCTGTTATGTTCTGGGGCTGCTTTGCTGCATATGGTACAGGATGTCTTGAATCTGTGCAGGGTACAATGAAATCTCAAGACTATCGAGGGATATCGAGAGATGTGCTGGCCAGTGTCAGAAAGCTTGGTCTCAGTCGCAGGTCATGGGTCTTGCAATAGGAAAATGACCCAAAACATACAGCTAAAAGAATGGCTAAGAGGAAAACATTGGACTATTCTAAAGTGGCTTTATGAGCCCTGACCTCAATCCTATTGAGCATCTCTGTAAGAAGCTGAAACATGCCGTCTGGAAAAAGCACCCTTCAAACCGGAAACAACTGGAGCAGTAAGAGTGGGTCAAAATACCTGCTGAGAGGTGCAGAAGTCTCATTGACAGGTACAGGAATCGTTTGATTGCCTCAAAAGGTCGTTCAACAAAATATTAAGTAAGGGGTACCATCATTTTTGTCCAGGCCTGTTCAATGAGTTTTAAATAAGTAGAAAAGCAACGTCTGACTTTCATTGGTTAACATTCATAGAATTATTATTTATTATTAGTTTTGCCTGATTAAAGTTATTTCTGTGACCATTGTGGCTTGCATTGACCGAAGGGTATCAACAATTTTGTCTACTTGTGTGTGTGTGTGTGTGTGTGCGTATATATTTCAGCAATAAATTACATTTATATTAGTGCTGTCAAACAATTAATCGAATCCAGGAGATGTGCGTTCTTTGTGTTTTAAGTATATATAAATACACACACATACAGTACACATTTCAGAAAAATGTTTATATATTAAATATATTTATTTAAAATGTACATACAGTATCTGAATATAAATATAGACAGATGTGTGTAAATATTTTCTAAATGCTTACTGTGTGTGTGTGTGTGTAAATACACACAGTACACATATATTATATAATCCAAAACTTTTATTTTGTATGCAATCAATTGCAATAGTTTATATATCAAATATATTTATAAATTATGCAAATTTTAGAAATATATATGTAAATATTAAAAAAAATATATATATATGCTGTGTGTGTGTGTGTGTGTGTTTATATATACATAATAAATATACACCGAAAACACACAAATACTATGTACACAATAACTTTTATTTTGGATGCAATTAATTACGATTAATCATTCAACATCACTGATTAAAATACTGTTTCAAACTTGTATCAACTATAGAAAGCCTACTGTATCATATTTATAGAATTACTAAGTTCACATTCATTTAAAGATTTAACAAACAGATCAATTTCGATCAAATAGATTTTCTGGACTTTTATTTTGGACTATGGCAAGTTTTAAGCTCCTAGTTGACAGTTGTTCTCTTGATGTCTTTTTAGAGTTCGACAAGTTCTTAGAAGAGCGGGCCAAAGTTGCAGACCAGGCTTCACCGCTGGCCCCCGCCGGAGAACCCAGACCTCCAGTGAGCGTTTCCAGCAGCAACCGAAAGAGGTCACAGCAGACGGAGGACAATCTCTTTGCCTTGTAGAACAGTGACGAGACATTCTCTCCAGCGCTCCACCTGTTCCTTTACAACCCTACTGATGTTATACGGCAGCGTAATATCCCCCGCCTGATAGAGCACTGTGAGAATCCAGCTTCGTAACCGCAAACTTTGAGCAACGGCGTAGTCAAGCGATGGCTTAAGCGCACATGTAGCCAAAACGATTCTCTTTAGAGAGCTCGCTTCTTTCATTCCTGTCCAGTTACAGTCAAATAGAGCTGATTGGTTTTGTATTTATTATTCATTAATGAATTAATGCTCTTGTCATTCCATGAGGTGAGGTGTTGATGTGCTTCAGCTATGGGTTGTAATTCTGTCTGTCTCTGTGGTAAATAGAGCAAGAAAATATGAGATCTTAATCAGGCGTAGGAGCGCAGAGACAGAGGGCCGTCGCTCGTGATTGGCTGTCATGTTTATAAGGCTCTGGTGGCTATATTCTCGTAATCATTGTGTGCGGATTACCAAAGACAGAAGAAGAAATGTGTTTTCCATCGCTAAAGACACCATTTGAGGGCATTTAATGCATAGATCAGATGTCTGCATATGCAATTTAATGATCCAAAAATACCAAACAATTTGCTTTCGAAAAAAATGCATCCTATTTTGGTTATGATGTAGGATTTACTGGAACGGGTTTAAAAACAAATGTCATATTTCATTCCAAAATCAAAAGAAATATTTTGATTTCTACAAAACCTTGATTATAATTGATTGATAAACATTGATAGAAATAATAAATATTTAATAATAATATTTTCAGATGTTTTCAACATTGATCATAAAATAATAATAAATATTTTCAGCTGCTTTCAACATTGATCATCATAATAATAAATATTTTCAGCTGTTTTCACAACTTCACAAGTAATAATAATACATATTTTACACTCTTCTAAACAGTTTTTAACAGCAACAATATTTAATAATATTTTTATTATTATTATCATCAATGTTGAAAACTGTTTTGCAGAATCTGTGATTATTATTATTTTAAATCTAAAATTATATATTTTTATATATTTATATAAAATCAGCATGATTTCTGAAGAAATAAATTACAATTTGAAATTTATTTTAAAATTAATTATTTTTAAATTGTAATGATATTTCACAATATTACTGTTTTATTGTATTTTGATCAAATAAATCTGGACTTCAGAGAGTAGGAAATTTCTTTCAAAAGGATTGAAAAAAATAAATACCTTAAACCCCAAAGTCATACTGCTAAAACTGTTTACACATTCAGACTTTCAGAGGAACTAATCTACAAAATATTATTTATCATTTACTCATAATTTACTTCTAGCTTCAGTACCGAGGTCACATATGTAAACTGATGCTTGATACAATGCATATATAATTTCTGACTTTTCCTTTGTTTTGGGGGTATATGAAATATGACATTTCTTCATAAAATCAGCCCTTACTGCTTCTTTATGTCAGATTCCTATTTATGTATTGATCAGTCAGCAAAAATTGGCAGTCTTGCCAGTGAAGTTAGGAAATTAATAGAGCTTTTGCTTTGTCCTCCTAATTTTTGCAAGAATTATATTAGCCTAATGGCGTTTGTAAATTATGTATCCATAAGTATACAAAAATGTGTATATAAACAATAGAAAAGTGTGTATAGTACTTAAAATTTGTATTAATTTTGGTGTGTTTAATTGCGTCCCTATTTTTTTCCCATGAAAGATTTTATGCCATGCGATTTTGGGGCTTTGCGTGATCACCGGTGGTTTTATTCCAGTCCGTTTACAGTCACTAACAGCTCTTTGTTCCAATCATGCTAAATGTTGCACTGTCCCAACAACCTGAGGAAGATCTTCACTTCAGTCTTATATGTATATAAAGTGACTGCAGCTAGATCAAGCATGATGCTTTTTAAACTCAAAAACCTCAAATGTTAAGCGTCTAATGCTGGGAAGGGCTTAAATTGCGTTGCCAGTTATTCTAAAAAACCTCCATCCCTCCCCTTAAATCAGTAAATCAACAGTAAAACACTGGAGGGTCATATGCTTTACTTGAAAATAATGCGCAAGTCAATGTGGTTTTGATTGAAATGAAATTTCAGCATGTTCAGAAATCAATAATGCCCTGATTTCTTATCCAAGGCTGTTTGAAAGACAGTTATGCCATAATATAATACCAAGCAGATTACTGTTAATCCTAAAAGACTGCACTATCTATTTTTGTTTCCAGCCTTCTGATTACTTGTAAGAAGGAAAGTGTTATACCTGTTAGTAATTTCTGGCTTGTTCTTTCTAAAGAGGTCTGCTTCCATCAGGTGGGAGTCATTATTGGGATTAACTGCATTAATGAATGTTGCCATGTGATATTAAAAGTCTTAACTATTTTGATTATTTATCTCATAATGTCTTAAATGTATTTTAGAATAATGAAATATAATACATTTTCCTATTGTCAGATTTATTGTTTAATCCAAACTATTTTATTAAAGTGATTCATTTGCTTAATGCAAACATTTTCATGTGTCATTCATTTTAACAAGCGCAAATAATATTTTATATATATATATATATATGGTAAGTTTTTTTTCCTCAACTTATGTAGTTTTTGCCATGTCTGCACACTTTTTGTCTTTGAGTTTGTTTACAACTTCATTGGTTGCTTTAATCTAATCAAAACCACATGAATGGGGATGCAGTCGCGAGATTAAGCTGTGAAAATTAAATTCATGACTGATTTTATTGTGATGCATTACTACAATTTCAACATTAATTTGAAAAAATTATAATATTTCATACCTATCCAGTTCTCTAGTTTTACTCTAGCACTCTTTCCACCTTTTTTAGCGAGGAAGCAAGCTATTTTCTGTGAAAGCATGATACATCTGAATTATTAAACGCTAAAATTATTGTGTTTATGATTACAATGCTAAATTAAAACAATATGATGACAAGTATTTGATGACAAGATGAGTGATGAATGACAAGTGGAGCTACTAATAGAGGATGCTTAAATAAGAACAAATGAGAATTAAACGCTGTACACAGTAGTTATATTTGGTTAAAACTAAATTAAAAACGCAATAATTTTGTATGTTGAAGTATCTTTAACCACTGATTGGATTGCAGTAGAGGCCTCTGGACTCTTGCCTCCTTGAGGAAACACTTTGTACCTGTATGAGTTTCTTGGTTTTCCTGCAGTCACTCGGCAGTGTTACTCTCGGTCACTGACCCACTTCACCTGTGTTGATATTACATGCGAGTTTGGTGACATATATATTTCTTTAACTTTGCATACACGGTCAACTAATTATTTTAACCAGATCAGTCTATCTTGTTAATTTTACGCTTTTTTTTTTTTATTAATTTATGTGAATGTTTTTTTTTTTATGTATATATATATATTATTTGTGCATATATTGGAGGCGTTTAATTTATACAAGAACGATTTTATGTCTATCATATTATTTCAGTATTATTTAAAATAAATCCCCGTTTAGGTTTATTCTCTTTATTCTATGAGAAATACATGATGTAATCACGGAGCCACACTTGTGACGTCATATCACCCCACTCGCTCTCTGACTCCCTATTGGTCGTTTTCTCTGGTTCTACGGGCGGAGTCATCACTGCGGCTCAAACTAACTTGAGAGCCCAGCGCCCTCCTCTGCTCAGCTTTGATTGGCTGACAGAGACAAGCCCACTGAAGTCCCTACCATGCCGTTGCCGACTGGGATTTTGTAAACAAAAACGGGGCGTTAATTCAGCACTTTAAATTCAAACTGTATTGAATAACTATACTATTTTAACACACACTGACTCTAAGCGTATTAATTAAACGGGTCAGTATAATTACTAACGTGTTTTAATAGCTAACAAATGCGTTTAAACTTTTAGATACTTAAAATAATAATAAATAAATAAATAAAATAATAAAGTAAAACTAATTACAGTAAAAGTCAATTTAAAAAAAAGTGACTTCAAATTGCAGTTTTGTATCTCGGTGGCAGCACCGAGAGCGCGCACGTCACGTGAAAGAGCGTCTGCTGATTTGGTTCTGATTGGTCGAGCGGCGTGTCAATCACTCGTTGCGCTCTGGGGTTTGCCTGGCTCTAGCTGTTAGCATGCTAATGTGTACAGCAAACTCTTAAGTCAACTTTGCCTTGTGCGGCAGTATGGGAACGAACGCGAGCAGGTAGTTGACTGAATCAGCAACAAAGTTGAATATACCGGAAATTAAACGGACGGATCCTACGAAACGCAGACAACAAATGTCCGGGCATATTTGCTCCCCCGACAAGTGCAAGAAGTTACTAGTTTACACGAAATAACGCTTGTTGTGTATGTGTGTGTCGCTGGGACTTGAATACTTCTGAAGTCAGCTTAAAAGAGCATTTAAGGACAATGAATCTGTCTTTTGACGACCCGACACTGGACACCTTGGACCCCAGTTTGTCTTTACATGATCCAAGTGATATTGACACGGCTCTGCTCAATGACATTGATGGTAAGAGCTCGTTTGTTTACGCATGCAATGCTGGTTGACAGGCTGGACATAGTGAATTGTGTTTGTAGTTATATATATATATTTATATTTATATATGTTATATATAAGGATATATATATGTATTTACATATAACGTTATAGACTGATGGTGCTGTCAAACGGATACACGTGTTTATAATCACTAAGCTTATTATTATTATTACATCTATAATGCACGAGTTATTTAACCACCATGCCATGATACATGCTTGATTGTTTTACTCAGTCAACTCTATCCCTTTTATACCAATACTAACTCTGGAAGTCAGTAACGTTAGGTATGAGCATGTCTGAGCAGGTGGGCGTCAGCTACGAAAACAAAAAGCAGACGCCTGGGTACTTTATTTGCACATGTTTATGGTTGCTTTGTGTGTTAACTTAGATCTAACAGTTAATTAAAACGCAAGGTGTCATTAGATTATGAACAGTGTTCATTGTCTGGGAGCAGAAGTTGCATTTAAAGCGGCCCCGCCCCCCTCCAAAGCGGAGCGTCGACGTGACGCGAGGTTACTCTCGGCCATTCCCTCATATTCTGACCCACCAACACAGTTCCGTTATAATTCACGTTAAATACCAAAAAAATGACATTGGCCATTAAAACTCAGTTATCAGTTATGTATGTCGCACCAAAATGTGTTTTAGAAAATATTCCGACACTGATTATCTCCAAAGTGCGAATGCGTTTGACCTGCGTGTATTTGCGTTTCTGTTCTTTGCGTTATTATAACTTTTTGAATTGATATTTGAACATGTTCAGAATGTGCAGTGAATGTAAGTGAGGTGACCGACAGTAACCCTGCGCCGAAGCGGATTGTGTCCGATAGTAACCTCGTAGCGAGCATAGCGAGGCGCTCTCCAGGCCTCTGATTGGCTGAGCGCGATCACCTCATACAAACACACTTGTGCATACTGAAGGAGTCTTAAGTTATATTGGGACACATCACATGTGTGTATACAAAACACATTTTAAGCAGTTAAAATAGTTTTTATTTTTTACCCTTTTGAGAATTAACTTTCCTTATTTGTATTTATAATAATACAATAAATAAAATAATACTGTACAGTGAAATTAAAACTACATAATCAGTATATGTACTGCTTATATAGATACTAAAATATCAGCAATATTTATTATTATTAATAATGATGCCTAGTAATAATAATGTATATGCATATAACTTGGTAACATGACTTATATGTAGTATCAAAAGAGTATTTGCATGCAAAATAAAAGTTTGTCTTGTGTGCATAATATATGTGTTTTCTGTGTATATTTTTTTATGTATACATAAATACACACACATACAGTCTAGTTTGAAAATATTAAAAATGTCTGTATTTATATCCATATAATTTATATTAGAAATCTATATATTTTCTGAAATGTAAACAAAAACACATTTTTTTTAATGCAATGAATCTCAGTTATTTGACAGCACTGATCATATGTAAAATGTGTGTAGGCTAATTGTTTAGTTCTTTATCTCAGATCCGAATATTATTATTGAATTTAAGATAATGTGGTTATTATAATTGTGCTTTGTATCATTTAATAATAAAAAACAAGCCAAAAAAGAAACTGTAATTAACTGTAACTATTTTAAATAGATGGCTTGTGCCTTTAGGGTGTGTCTGGAGTAAATTGTCTATTAAAGTCAAGATGATTAAAATGTCATTATGCTGGTACAACTACATGAATGTGATTATATGATCTTGATAAATGGTCACCCAGTGTTACGATTAATTAACCGACTTTAGTTTTGGTAACCTGCAGGTTTTTTAGTTTCATTATCTGCAGTTTAAACATTTGAGGTGTCTTCTAATAAATGTACTTTATTCGTTGGGTTAAAGATATTTTCGAGACAAATGAATTTGAGCAGGCTGTGTCTCTGTCCTTGAGTGAGAGGATTTGCAGTAAATGATGAAACTCTGTAATAGGGCACTCTGCAGTCAGATCAGCGTCTCCAGCCTACAGCTGAATGAAAGCCAGGCAGCATGAGCTGAATTGGCCATGGTTTAGTGCAGATGTGGGATCAGACCCAATGAGTGTGAAAATGGACTTGTGCTCTGTGGATCTCGCAGGCCTCGACACCTCAGTCATGTTGTGATGAAAACACCAGCAACATACAGATCCTACAAAACGCGAATAAAGTGTAAAAATAAGATCGGCCAGCTGTAATGTAAATGCTGTGTGTGTGAGTTATATTGATCATCAACTGGCTAAAACAAAACCTCACAAAAATATTCCTGATTTTAAGACAGGCAGCTGGTGCAGGGCATATAAGTGCCTTATTTTAAAAGCCAATACGCTTTAGTTTACCTCTTAGCCTGGCAAAACCACACTTGTGCCATAAAAGAAAACATGATTGAAAATGCTTGATTTTAAAATGCTTCCTTTGCAGACAATTCATGATTCAGAAAAGACAATAAGATGCATTATGTGCTTATTGTGTGCAAAGATG
>JAUCMT010000068.1:20354977-20389370 GCA_032357475.1 Enteromius thamalakanensis
TTTTTCCATAATTAAATATACTAACCTCTTTGAGTGGGTTCATTGGTTTTGTGAAGATGGTTTGGCAGTATGACCACGCGAACATGATGAAAAGAACATGATATACCAGGAGGTAAACTACTGTGATACAAAACAAATATTAAAAAGTGATTTAAAAAATCACATCATATAACATGGACAATGTTTAAAAAAATATATTTTTCTAATTTTAAATACATTTAGCCTATATAAAATGTAATTATGTAAAAATGTAATTAAAATTAACGTTTCACTAATATTATTATTCTTATTATTATTTTTGTTCTTCCAAAAATGTAAATTCTGTCATTAATTACTCGCCCTCATGTCGCTCCAAACCCATAAGACCTTCTTTCATCTTCGGAACACCGAGGGACAGTTAGAATGCGCTGAACAATGAAGATATTGTTGATGATATCAAAGAGCAATGTGTCCCTCTATAGACAGCAATACAACTGAAATAATCCCAGACCCGATACAGAACACCGATAAAGTCCATGTGACATCTGAAACGTCAGTGGAACAACCTCACTTCTGTGATGCTACGAGAATACTTTTTTGTGCAAATAAAACAAAAATAACATAATTTACTCTTCTCCCATGACTTCTGCCATTTTAGAGAGTATCTCAACTCACAGCATACGCATGTATTTGACGTAATCAGCCTTGTTTATTTTTATTGTGAAAGCACACACGTGCGTAATCTGCGGCTGTTTGCGCCAAGACGAAAGCGTACGCTTAATGGCTATAATATTCTCTAATATAGCTGAAGACGTAAGTCATAGGAGAAGAATGGTTGAGTAAATTATGTTATTTTTGTTTTCTTTGCACAAAAAAATAGTATTCTCGTAGCGTCGCAAAACTGAAGTTGATCCACTGATGTCACATGGACCAATGTTTTTACCACGTTTCATCAAAAATAAATTAATTTGTGTTCCGAAGATGAACGAAGGTCTTTCAGGAATGAAATGAGGGTGAGTAATTAATGACAAATTTTAATTTTTGAGTGAACTAACCCATGTGACCCATTGACTTCCTTTATAAGCGTGTTTGTGCAAATTCAATGTTTCATATGCTGTGAGACATGAAAGTATAAATAGTGTGCTGGTGGTTAGATGTTCACTTCAGATGTGCTGAACATTTATGCAAAACTCTTTTTTACACGTTTTTTAGCTTGCTAAACCAGCTGAAGCGCCCAGCAGAGAAAATAAAGGTGTTAAGGAAGCAAGCAGGCATAGATCTGTTTCTGTATGCCTCCAGATGTAATGTCGGACCACAGGCTGTGAGACAGAGACATCTTTAAGGATAATAGCACTGAATTACTTGGTGTTGAGCGCAAACAAAGACGCACAGAAAGAAAAAAACATGATTTTTGATCTCAATTCCAAAGACAGCAGTTCATGTTCACACATCTATTATATTTCAGAGCAGCGTTACATTAAAAAAACCACCTCAGAAGCATCGCAGCATGAGCTGGAAAAAATACAATTCCCCAAAAAAGTCCTTTTGATTCAATGTTTTAATAACTTTTGTAAGCAATAACATATTTGTTTTATAGAAAATAAACATCTCTAAGAAATACTATACACAATTATAATAGTACATCACATCTTACATTTAAACAGCATCAAATACTTATATACACAATTACTTAGAATCAGGAATAATTACGTGATGGTTCTGTCATCTCTATGCACGTTCTTACCTGTTATACTGCAGTGAAGTGAAGGCTATAATATGTTAGTCACATATACATCTGATTAAATGACTATGAATTCTCATTTTCGGTTTGTACGTTGTCTTCTGCATCGTTTCACAAATAATATAAACAGAAATGTCAAATCTGTCCGCTGTATAGATGGTTTCACACGGCTGAGGCTTTCTTGAGCTCGAAATTCAACCGAAATTTACAATTCTGATATTATTTACTTGTTCTGATGTAATTTCAAACCCATATGACTGGTTTTGTGCATTTGAGTTATTTAGAAGAATGTCCAAGCTGCCCTTTTCCAAAAAGAAAAAAAGAAGAAGGTCAATGGGGACTAGAGATGTCAACTCCAAAATGACAAAAATAAACCATAAATACTTGTCACATTCAGACTGAAATTGGACTTGACTTTTTTTGCTTGTTTTACAGAAGAAACCAAGGTTTGAAATGACAGGAGGGTGAGTAAATGATGACAGAATTTTTATTTTTGGGTGAACTATCCCTAAATGCTGAGCAGCTGATACACATAACATGAATGCAGGATATTTTGTTCATCCGGATGCACAGTTGGACATCTCAGTGGTGCTGTTTTGTCTTCAAACGCACATGAAAATAAGCCTACATCTTGAAGTAGCAATATATTAAAATAATGCATTTATATGTTCTTTTTTCATGATATCAGAATATTTAGACCTGTAAAGCACACCATGTACAATTTCATATTTTTTTTCTTTGTAACATGTAAGTGTCCATTGAAATACATCCAGTGAGTGCATGTTGCATGACATCTTCAAATTTCAATTCCCTTTCCACAGCGGACATGCGTCTGTGCCAGCCAGTGCTCGGGGCAGCAGGCCAAATCTGCCACCAGGTGTCCCCGACTGATAACATCCGCTCCAGAACATGGAATAAAATGGAAGAATGGCACATTCGGATTCATAACAAAAGAGTCTTTCCCTTTTTCAGCGTTTGGTTGTGAAGGTTGTTGTGTTCGGACTGGGCCGGATGGATTCGGAGATGATCTGATCTTGGGTTGGTATTGCTACAGTGTCTTTGTGCTTCGACTGAAGCCCCAGTTTTTCTTGTTGTTTTGGGTTTCCTCGCAGCACACAGGCAAACGCATGTCCTTGTTCTCCTGCATAGGTGACATTCACCAGTTCTCATGCGCCGGGATGTTACATTGCCTGAAAAACACAAACATTTGAAATGTGTAGGAGTGGGGAAATATTCTGGAGCTTTCTGAAATACTACCACCCCCTCTTATGTCTTAATATACAGAATCAACAGTTTTTTAAAGAGCACAGTCATGTTAGTTACATTTATCATAACTGAAGGGAATTTAAATTATTTCAATTATTCAGGTTATTATGCCCCTACTCAAATGAAAATGTTATGTTTTTATGGCATCATCAACTTTCCATGTTTCTTTAATTACAACAAAAGTAAGTTCCTATATGTGATCAACCTCCAGAATGTGATATCATTTTGGAGGAAAAACATCAAAAAGAATAACAGTATAGAAATTGATTAATTAATTCTGTGAAGATTGATTTGTCTAATTTTAGAACATAATATTATTACATATGCAATACAATTATATTATTAAATGTTTAATAACAATATTAAATAACATATTTCATACAATTACCGAAACATCAACATTAGTGTTAAATGTCAGAATTCTTAATGAAAAGTTGTTTACTCATGTAAGCTCCCGTGCATAATTTCTTTCCTGTTCATTTTCTTGCAATTAAAAATAAAGTGCTTGGATTTTTTTATTTATTGTCTGTTTGTTCAAATTAAATTAAATCACATTTTAAACAATATATTAAACCTAAATTAGCAGATATAACAAAAGTAAAACTGCTAGGCTATAAATTTGCACAACATTTAATTTACACAATATTTATAACTCATAGAAATAATGAAAAAAATATTGTAATGTAATATAATATCAACAACAACAAATTAAAGTTAATATAACAACAACAACAAATCAATACAATAATATTATTCCAGCATATAATTAATATTTCAGCAACTATTATAATTATTTTTTAGCTTTGCAATTATTAAGTTAATATTATATACTCTTGGTGGCATATCTATAATCTGTGCATGACACGTGTGCTATTATAACTGCGGCAGCAGAGGCGCACTAGGCGCGTTGTTTACGTCGAGGTGTTTGTGCATCTCGCATTGCATGAGCTGTGTAATTGCCTGCGCCGGAGCAGTGGCCGCTGCGCAGAAATGAAAGCTCCGTCGAGCGGGGATCTACAGCCGGCCCGCTCCCTGAAACACACTGCAGGACTGTTTCCTAATTGCGCTGGCATGGATGCTATTCTTGTTTTATGTATCTCTCCTCCTCCGCAGCTTTTCTTTCCGTTGCGCTCGTTCTCTTTTCCTCCTCTGCTCTGGGTCCGATCCCTCGCTTTCTCTCTGATCTCTGAACTAATCCTCTTGCTCTTCATCGAGCTGGTAATCAGCATCTCTCTCACACCGCGACGCAACCGCAGCCCTTGTTACAGAGTGTTTGCAAGGAAGGACTGCATTGATATTCATCAAACGTTCTGCTGTTCCAAACAAACATCGGCGGTTAGTTTAGCCCGAAATGCTTAACTTGGGATGTGTTTACATCTGGTAAATATCACCTATCTAGGCTGATCCTATCATCACAGCTGCATTAACTGAACTTATGATGACTCAAAACGTTCCCTTTTTTAATTTAAGAGAATCTTTTTCGAACTTACATTTATGGAATGTTCAGCATTCAATATCTGTCTCCCAATGGAACATTAGCATTAGTGTCCTTTTTCTTCCCTATAAATTCTGATGGGCATATGTTTGATCATTTTTATCACCTAGTGACTAGGTGATGAGATTAAAAATCTTTATTGGTTTTCTTCAGGAAATGCAAATTCTGCTTTTCGTTGTGCAAGAACAGGGGTAAGAACGGCATCAATCTCCTGCCCCCCTCTGGCCTGACCTAAAGCGTCACCTGTGCTGCATTGCTGTTGTCATGTTCTCAAGCCCCGTGAACCTAAAACCGAGCTCGCCACTGAAAGCGCGTGAGCACAGAGGAGAAGAGGAAGATGAAGAGGAGGAGAAGATTTCCTAGGAGACCTGGAAGGGGGTGGTATCTCTACCGCTCACTTTCATTAAAGCGGCAAATTGGCATCCCAGAGACCCAAAAGCCCTTAGATCCCCCTGCTGATGTGTGCTCTGCTTGTTCTGAACTTTCTCCTTTGCTCTGTTTGTCTGTCTCTTTCCGTTCTCCTCTTCCTTTGTCGTGGGAGGGCGAAAGAGGAAGGGAGGGGGAGAGAGGAGGGCGGGGTGTTTTGATCTCCATCCAGGTTTTGTCTCGCTGTCTCTGAGAGAAGCTGTACTACTGCTGAATATCATTTC
The DNA here is from genome assembly GCA_032357475.1 of Enteromius thamalakanensis. Classification (NCBI taxonomy): domain Eukaryota; kingdom Metazoa; phylum Chordata; class Actinopteri; order Cypriniformes; family Cyprinidae; genus Enteromius; species Enteromius thamalakanensis. Next base: position 20,360,109 of record JAUCMT010000068.1, read on the forward strand.
TCTTTCTCTCTCTCTGCCATGCCCATTTTCTCCGTCTTTCTTGTTCAGTCTATCCTTTTCCCTTTCTCTCTCTGACCTACCTCTGTTGTTCTTCACAGATTACCAGTAGGTGGTGCATGGGCCAGCAAAATGGAACAGTGTAAGAACTTAGAGGCGTGTGAATCTAAGCAAAGGTGAGCATAATGAACATGATTGCAGACTGCTTAGTTCAGGGATTACCGCTAAGTACTAAACTTGGAAAAAAATTCTGACACCATATCTAGAGGGCTATGTAGCCATCACGTAACAACCCACAACACTCTAGCAAGTGCAAAGAGTAAGCTAATGCTAAAAAACCCACAAAGAACCCAAAACTGGCCTAACACAACAACTAACAAGTAACTAAAAATTTGTATATTGACCAATATTATGCAACAAGGGTTACCAAAGTAGATTAACTTGATTATTCCTTGAATTCTGGTGCTGTTCCAAACCCATATGTTTTTTTTTTCAGTAGAACACAGAAGAAAACATTCTAAAGAATCTTCAAGTATCCCTTTTTAAATAAAAACAAAATACTATCCTTTTGAAGTCCTTTGAGGTCATATTATAACCAGGACCAGATTGAGCACTCCCATCTACAATGGCACCAAAATACAACTCTGACTATAATGCACAAGTCATATGGACTTCTCTATGGTATATTTTGGTACTTGATAATTGTGGTGAGCAGTGGTTGTTTGGAAAAGATCTGTGTAAAGATTCTTCAGAGATGTTCCCCTCACTGAGTTTGGAATGACACAAAAGGTGAGTAAAAAACAGCGAGGGTTTTGGGTTGAAATCAGCACAAGCTTGGATTTGAGCAGTTAGGTTTTTTTTTTTTTGGATGGCTTTCTGCTTCAGGCAAGATCCAAGGCCTTGAGTGAAAAATTTGGCAGTTCCCCATCAAGCAATAATCATCAGGCAGCACTTCTAAATGTCTTCTTTTTTCTCCTCTTTAAAGTTTGTGGCTCCTAAAGGGGAACACGGAGACTGAGAGAGCCTAGAATGTCTAATTAACATCCCTTCACTAACTTCTCCTGTCAGTGGAGAGCTGCCCAGTCAATAGCGGACAGATAAGGGTGAGATATGCTCAGGGCTCATCTGTTGCCCTGAGAGATTGTGCTGATGAGGAACTGTGCTGTCTAGTTCACTCCTCGCTGTTGTTAGATTGGTCGTAGAATGTTACAAGGACACTGAAGTTCATGGCATAATAGGGGTGTCTTTTAGATCAGATATGTCCTTTATTGCTTGTGAAGCCAATTCACCTGCTTACCTTGTGTTTCGGACACCTAATAGAGAAGGTCTCATCTTGAAATGTGCAGCCTGCGAAAGAATACAGAGGAAAGAATAGCAAAGAATTAAATGTAGAATTTAGAAGATGCCATTGGAAATGCAAAGCAAGGCCAGTTCGCCCCCATTTCTGACTTAACCCATATCTAGTAATGTAACCACCACCTTTCTATGATGGCAAATTCTGATGGCAGAGAGAAATGCATGATGGAGGGGAACTAGTCTCAGCCTTGGATGACACGCCATGGAGCATTCATGAACCATCTGGTGCATATTGTCCAGAGCCGACAATATCTGCCAGTTCCATTTCTATGCAACTTCTGGGATTTGCAGTACACAGGTTTTTATCAGTCAAACCAGTTTCCAGGAAGAGCTTCCAAGGAAGAACTAGTCACAAGAATTACAGTAGGTAAACTAGATATGGTCATGTATGCGAAAAACGTTAATAGAAAAATTGTTCTGGTTGCACCCGTGTCAAAATTAACCAATAGCTAAACATCACACAAAAAACATAAAAGTGCAGTTAGTTGTTTTACTTGTTGATCAGAACCTTCAGCTAGTAAGTAAATAGTCGAAAGTGTGGTTTATGAGTCTAGGAGGAATCTAGTAATTATATATGCTTGCATGCCCTGCGTAGTCCCTAAACAAAGGTTCATGGGTGGAGTCACTAGATGGACAGTATATATTGTACACAAACACACAGCACACTTCTAAGTGTCAGAACTCTTACCCGTCTCTTTGGCGCAGACATAATGGTACCTCTGAGTACAGCTTTTCCAGCTACAGCAGATGGAAGCTCCTTCACCTTGGCACCTGGAGCATTTCTGTGATGAGACAGAAAGCCTGAGGAGCTTCTCTCTAAAATATCGACTTTTTTTGCTGACATCCCTCTGGGCCACCACCACCGGTTGCAAATAATACAGTACTATTAACTAATACAATTACAGACCCGCTAGAGTCAGTGTATATTATCAGTATTATTATTACTATAATCATTATTACTGCTGGATTCTTTTTTTACATATATAGATCAAATCAACTTCATAATTTAATTGAATTATGTATGTGTTCTGTCAGTGTTTAGAAAGAGCTCACACATGATATTACAGTATTTTTTCATTTGAGTCGAGCACATTGTATTGTGGGATACAGTGTGGTGTATATTGCTATCTATTCCAAATATCAAATGTTTTGAAATCTGCTTTAATATAAATGCAACACTTACTGCATGTGCAGCTTTCTGAACAGCCTCCATCAGCCCAAATAGTTTGCCTCCTACCAGGATTATGCCTGTGGTCCAGACAGCACAAGCTTCATGAGCCCAGTGCTCTTTTGCCTCAGCCTTCGTCTGCAGTCTCTGCAGAGCCGTTTCACTGCCCTCCTCACCAGCAGAGGGAGAAGTTTCCCTAAGTCTTCTCTGCAACAGCAGCAGCCTTTTAAACCTCATCCGCAAAGTGGAGCGTGCTCTTAGCTGTTCCCTAATTGCCCTTTTCCCCCTCCTGGAATGCCCACTGTGTCCTTCACTTGCCCCTTCCTGACAGGCATCCTTCTCACATGCACCCTGTGAGTTCATTTGCTCTGTGATGCAGCTGACCTCTGTCTCATTTGCACAGTTGCTGTTTTGCCTCAAATCATTCCTGTGTGTTGATGACAGCATTTTTCGTGGTATGCAGTCCTCAGGATAATAAGGGCCGCACAAGTCCCCAAGCTCTCTGTAATTTGCTGGTTTTCCACATAGGCAGCACGTTAGACACCTGTCAATTAGGCTTTTGTTAACTAAGGGCCCCTGGAGCATTACCGAGGAGTTTGATACTGCCTTGGTAACTGTGACTAGATTTTTCATTTTAGCTGCACTCTTTTTTCTTGCCTGGCTAAGCATCTGCTCTTCCTCAGGCCTGTTGACGATGGTACAAAGAGAGGCTGGCTCCAAAGAGCTGTCAATGTGTACATATGGTTTAAAAGAACATTTATCGTTACTCATTACTGGATGCAAGTCCGATAATGTTCCTTTCACTGTCGGGCAGAGACCATTGCTGCACTTTGTCTTTATATTAGGCCTCTTCACTACAACTTTGAGGACATTGATGACCTTTTTTTTTGGCCCAGGCTTTTTTTTCTCCTTTACTCTGTCATCTTCTGTTTGACTTGACAGTTCCTCCTGTTTGATTTTGAGTGATGGCCGCCTGCCTCGTTTGGCTTTTATTAGAGGTAAACATAATTCTGTTGGTGGCTCCTCAAACTGTGTCTGTTCACCTGTTTCTGGTAAAGAGAAGGTGGGTGGGGGCAAAATATCAGTCTGTATAGGCTCCTGCTGCTCCGCAATGGGAATGCTTTCTGGTGGTTCACTGCCTTTTCTTCTCTTCTTTCGTTGCTTCAGATGCATCTCATGGTTGTTTTTAATGGCTCTCTGTTTGGCTAGCCTTGGTGTGTTGATAACAAGGCTCCCAGCCTCCAGGGCTACATCTGGTGCATCGCTGCTCTCTACAGTGGCCCACTTTCTCCTCTTTTTCCTTGGAGTTTGAATTCCTGTATTTTGGGTCTCTTGTGTATTTATTGTACTCTCCTCTGCCTCACGAGTCACCTCAGGGGCGTTCGTTGTCTCTTTCTGCTCTGATACCTGTGGCACTGGTTTAAATGTTGATTCGTCTGGTATAGTATCTGGTTGGATATTTACAGGTTGCTTTTTGGACCCTGGAGATGTGATTTTCTGAACCATTGCCTCATATTTAAGTCCCCTGCCTTTCCGAGGAGGCAAATATTTGGTTTTAGTGGGACATTGAGGTACAGAAGGCATGTCACCGATGTCATCAGTGGGAGGGTTATCAGTGGTCACAGTGGCGCTTTCAGATTCTGCTTGCAAGTGTTGTCCTTTCTTTCGCTTTCTCTTTGCATTACAGACTACTGTGACTGTATCTGATGGAGCCTCCTGTGTCTTCACTTCACTTTCTTGTACACCTTTCTTTCTCTTTTTGGTTTCTAAGGATGGTAAACTGGATTTTCGTTTGAGGCAAACCTCTTCTTCATTTGGTTGTTGAAGTGAATCTGTAGAAACGTCCTTCTGCTTAGATAATTCAAGATTTGAAGATCTAGCCTTACTTGACTGATCCACAATAACATCCTGTATTTGTGAGTGTATGAACATTGCTGTAGGTGTCTCAGTTGGTTTATCATTCTCTTGCTCTTTAACTTCAGTCAGTTTTTCTCTGGTTTGTTTCCGTGATCTCAGTACCATGGACTTTTGATCTCTTGCTAAGGACTTCACACAACTGCTTTCTAGAGTGGAGTCCAAAGTGGAACCCACAGTTTCATCCTTAGTGGTCTCCACAACACCAACAAGTGTGTCCAAAGTTAATGCTGTGGTTACATCTTGCAAAATGAGTTCATGTGTACAGTGTGTGTCCTTGGTATGGTCTTTCATAATCTGAACATTTTCATCTTGCTTTATTGATTTGATCTTAGAGGTGATTCCTCTTGGTCTGCCTGGTCCTTTAGATACTGAGCCCTCAATCGTCTTTGACTCTGTGGTGGTTTGACTTGGCTTTGGAACAAGTATATCTCTTGCTAAGGCTGCAGGATTTGATCCTAGTTTAGAAACAGATTTAGGACTAGATTTAGAACCTGGCTTTAAAGCTGGTTTTGGACCAGGCTTTGCAGTTTCTGTGGGTCCTGTGCATTTTAAACTTAGTTTGGAACCAGGTTTTACACAGGGCATAACGTCAGGTTTAGGTCCTGTTTTTTTACCAGGTTTTGAAATTGATTTTGTACTAGGCTTCGGTCCAGGTTTTATATTTGATTTTGGACAGGTCTTTGGACCTGGTTTTGGACCTGGCTTCACACCTGGTTTTGGACCAGGCTTTGGACCTGGTTTCTTTCTCTCTTGTGGGCAGGCTTTAGGGCTACTTTGTGAACCATAGGAGCGAGTGCACATCCGTGATGGTAAATTCTCTGTCACAAGTTTAGGTGTTTGACTGCTAATGTCCTGGTGGGCGTTTTCCATCTGGTCAAGAATAATGGTGCTTTTGCTGGAGAGCATACTGGGATTTTGGACAGAAGTTGGAGCACTGTCTCCTTCTACACTTAGCTGCCTTCTGATTCCCACACTTGAATGCATTAGTTTTCTCCTTCCCCGTGCATGTTTTTTACCAAACATTCTTGTATGTGCAGATGGGGCCATAGGCTCTGGTTTGGCTGAAGGAGTCACTGCGCTGGGACAGCTTATCCCTGGTTCCATATCCTCATCCCCTTTCTTTGGAGAGGGTGGGGTGTCAGCCCAAGATGGTGCAGAGTGCAGTATTGACTTGCCTGGCAACTGAGGAGAGTCAGGCTCCAGTACCTTTGCATCACTACGATCGATGTGATGATCCCTAGCCTGAGCCAAAGGTGTTGTTTTCTCATTGAGAGCTGAGAAGCCACTCATGGCAGTGTGAGGCAGAGGTGCAATGTCACATATGGCCGACCTCCTTTCATTGCCTCTGTGTTTTGTGTCCTGTGCAAAGCATTCTGCAGTTTCTGTGTTGACTTGTGGCATTTTTCCCATTTCCTCAAATGTACTGCAGACTTCTGCAAAGGACTCTTGTGGTCTTGCTCTATCATTAACGACTTCCTCTGAGGTTGTCAGACTCTCCTTTTCATCTCTAACCTCAGTGGAATTATGGGAGAGGACAGACGGCTGCTCCTCAAGGGTATCCACTGGTCTCTCAGTGCATGTGAGGTTCTCTGTGGAGTCCTCACTCTTTGAAGTTTCTTCTTTCTCCGGTAAATACAGATCAGTGCCTGAATTACTGGGTGATGTTTTCACAAGCATTTCAGCAGTGCTCTGTGGCTCTGATTTGAAATTTTCTGATTTTATTTCTGTCCCTTCGTTACATTTGTGTTTAAGTTTAGAAAAACATTCCATCTCTGAGTTTTCTTTTTCTGAATCAAATTTGTTTTGCAGCCCTTGGTAGATGTTTTCGTCTGTTTCATAAGAGTAACCCTCCTCTAATATGGTTTTGTTCATTTTATGAAAGAGAGAAGGACTTTTCTCATCCTCCAGCCACTTCTCTTGCTTTTCCGCAACCTCTCCTTTGCACTCATGCTCTGCAGACAGCCTTCGTTGTCCAATTTCCTCCTCATCAGCCATCCTCTCAGTCCATGCTGACTCCTCAAAGTTCTCCTTTAGAGTGCTCTCTGAACGCTTTATGTCTGGTGGTGAATTGCTCTCTTGTTTCATAGGACTTGGAGCTGTTACACTGATAGGAGACCTCTCATCTCTAATGCAACGGATAGAGCTGTTGGGCTCTTCTCCAGCCAGTACTCTCTGTACTCTGGGGTCACAGTTGAGATTATCCTCAGACGCTACACTCTGGAGACTTCGAACTGAATCACCTGACCTAACGGATACATCATCAGCTGAGTTTAAGGAGCAGGTAGACACTGTGTCAAGGCTGAGACGTGAGTGTGCCTGGGTTTGTGCATGACTTTTTTCCTGACCAAAATAGTAGTAGCTCCTGTCCATCTGGTCCTCAGTGCTACTAGAGTATCCTCCCTCCTGCAGTTCTGCAGTCATGGACCTGGAAATGGTGTAAGCATCTGATGGAGTAGGACCATGTTGGTTATCAGGACAAGGTGACTCTTCCATACCCTTTAACTGACTTCTATAGTCTTCTCCCTTTTTTGGAAGATTTCGCTTGCTGGTCTTTTTGTTAGCCATAAGGGCCTCGGACAGCAGCAGCTGCTGGACATTGTTTGAGATGTTTTCAACCTGAGATGTCAGGGCATTGAGGCTCCACAAACTGGGGTTGGACAGGAGCTTTTCTGAAAATCGTTCTTTCATGGAGCCAGAATAGCTCTGTGATTGGTGGTTCACACTGGGTGATGAATGAGTATGAGGAGGCATCAGCATATTTTGGTCTTGCAGACCTGTTGATGATGAAGCCCCAGGGTTGATGGGAGGTTGGCCATACTGGAATGAATCAGGGTTTGGCATTAGGGGGGAAGGTGTGGAATTGTATGAGGGAGATCTTCCCACAGACCTTGCCGGTGAATGACTAGAACTTGGACTGCAGGTCTGATAGTATTGTTCTGGTGACCTTACAGAAATATCCGTTATGCAGTAGTTTTGCTGGGGCTGACTGTAGTGCTGGAATTTCTGAAGGTTCTCTTGTGTACCAGACATTCCTTGCAGGGAACCCTGTTCAAATCCAGACCTTGATGGAGTTTGCTGATAACCATAATTATTCTGAGGCCTGTATCCACTCTGCTTTAGACTGCTGTGATTGCCAAGTTGTCTTCCATACTGGGGATTAGGTGGAATACCGTAGTTTTTGTAACCATGTGGCATTGCATTACATTTCTCCATATAAGATGACGAAGATGAAGATGGGTGTTGTGAGTGCTGGGGGAAATTGAGGTGACCTTGTGGATACATTAAAGGAGATGGTGCTGGATTGGGGGGGGCCTGTTGATGAGAGCTTGTATAGGTTGGAGCAGAGGACTGCGAAGGTAGATGGCACTGACTTTGAGAGATAGCTAGCATGTTCTGCTCTAGGTACTGGGATGACCCACTGACCCCAGACTCCAACCGTCCCACCATGTCCTGCTCAAACTGGGTCATCTGAGGTGACTCATCCCATTTTTGCTGCAAGTGACCTTCACTCATATACTGGGCTGTGTATCCAGTGCCCATGTGATTGCTGTAGCCAGCCTGCAGATGCTGGTTCGGAGTTTTGGCTCCTCTATAAGGTTTTTTAGTCTGAGTACCGCTGGTGCTTGTGTAGATGGGATAAGTCTGCTGTCCATAACAGTCTTTAGAACCTGCTCCAGCTGTTGACATCCCTGCAGCAGCTAGAGAGTGTGGCTCGTAGCCCTGTCTGGACTGGCTGTGATGATGTCTATAACTCTCAAGGCGTGATAATTCTTGGGGTTCCTGCTGGTAGCAGTGCTGGTTGCCATGGAAACCACTCCGCTCTCTGAAGGACTGCATGACTCCGGCTAGGGGGCTCTTTGGAAAGAGAGAAAGAAAAAAGAAAGAGAAAGGCTTTGCTTAGTGGCTTCTTTTTCTTATCAGTGATCATTCTCTCATTCAATTAATTTGAATTCATTGCTGTGTTTGTTTTAAAACAAATCGTAGCCTATTAGAATATACACACACTCTGTCATTCATAAAATCAAATTATGTATCTCTCAATGAGACTATAAAATCTCTCCCTTACTGCAGTTGCAATCAATCATTGTTGCATTTTATTAAATCTAGGAATCTAGTCTACGTTTTGGTGGTAGCGTCCTCTGTATTAAATACCTATGATAGGTGTACATACAGTATTTTTATTAGGTAACACTTTAGTATAGGGACTAGTGGCTTATTAGCATTAGCAATATTTACATATTTACATACTTATAAAGCACATATTATGCATGACCACATTCCTAATCCTACCCAACACTTAAACTTAACAACTAGCTTTGCAAAGCAGCTAATTAGGAGTTTATTAAGGCAAAATGTTAATGGTTTGTTAATAGCAAGAACCGGACTTTAAAATAAATACAACCTTATTATTACTAATTTTCTTAAACGCACAGTGGTTTTAAAAGATGTTTATGGGCGCCATGTATGCAAACAAACAAAGCATTTTATTATTGGTTCATGAAGTGTTAGGTTAAAATAAACCATGAATATATTTAATATTTTGCATTAAAAGAATTCTACTATTGGTGTGTGTTCTTTGTTTTCAATCTGTGCTATTTGCATACATCTTGCCCAGTAATTTAATACAGTTGGCAATGCAATTTTCTGGTAATACTCTTTTCTCCCAGCAGTGAGCTTAGAGTAGCAAGTGTTTTGTAGGCATAGATGGAGGCTGTTCTATTTCTCCACTCCAGTGCTGTAGGCCTGTCGAGGGATGGCCGCCCAGTCCCATCAGACACACACATTATTCATCTCACTAGCGCACTGTCTGAAGCCATCAGGCCCAAGAGCAACGTGCTCCCCTCTCAGCAGCCTCCCGAGAGGCCCCACCATCTACTGCTTCAGTTGTGCTTGTTTGCTGCTCAGCTTGTTTACACAGTGACCCAAATAGGACCACTCGGGATCTATGCTTTAAGCCTTTAAAAATGCATACAGTATGTGGTGGAATGTACAAGCTGGCCAGAGTATGCAAGCGACATGATTGATCTGGCTTCCCTTCTGCATATTATAGCAACTGCATTAACATGTTAATATAACATTAAATTTCCCACACAAAGACTTTTTTTCGCGGAATCATTGGCATTCAGATCATCTTGCTTGAACATACTGCATGACATCCACTGTGTGCAGCTGATTAAAGACTTGTGTGTGGCTGTGTTGCTGACACAGCCACAGATCTGTTGAGTGCATGGTCTAAAAGGTACAGTAAGTTTTCTAGGTCTGCTGAGAGGGCAGAATTTGTCTCCTGGGGTGCCCAATAATGACAAAGATACTCTTACTGTAGAACTAACCACGACTGTAGCAGCGTGGTCTGGATCATATCCAAAATCAGTTCAAATCTATGGCTATATATTTCTCAAACTTGGTTTCTGTAGTGCTTCAAAGTAGGTGTGAATGGACGCCAATTTTAAAAAAGATACGTCGGTAAAATTCTATTCCTGTTCCTTGATTCATAGGCAATGTTAGCAGTGTTTCGTCTTCATGTTGTATTTTTGAGGTTTGTCGATGCAGAAACATAGACTGTGGAGGAATATGTTTAAGCCAGCTGTGAGCTCAATGAGCTTCTACGTACTTTAAGGCACAATTCCCCATGAGATTTTTCCCTACAAAATGCAATCATTCATTAACAGTAGAGTGACTGCATGTATAAATAGAATATGCTTTGTTATGTCTGCATGTGTGTTTATCTTAGATGCAGTCAATAACCTTTTCTTTATTACATCACCTCTGGAGACAGGTTTCACTGTCGCTGTCATGCAGATGGAGCGTTGGGCAATCATGTCTCAATTATGCATTTCCTATGGATTATGCAGCAAATCTGAAAAGCTCTTTTAAAATATCTACCATTTCTGAAAGTGAAAATATGTGAAAGACATAATTTATTATTTAGGACTGAAAAGCACCATTTTAGTTCTATTCTTTCAGCAATATGTCCACTACAGTCTCTTGTTTTGATGGAGCACATGCAGTCAAGATCTGTGTTAATACAATTTCCCTGTTTTAAAAAGAAAGGTGAAGGAATAGTCTCACTGATGGATTTGAGAAATAATAAACCAATAAACCAGTGCTTTGGCATTTTCCGAATCCTATATAAAACAGCTTAGTTATGAGATTGGGGGACACAAGGCGCGGGGAAGACAATCTGCACATAAGGAGCTTTCAACCAAAGCAAACATTGAGTCAGGAAAGAAGATGCCAAGGAAGAAGGAAAGAAGGTGGGAGTGAAGGTCAGGGTAGGGGGTCGATTCAATTTCAGTGCAGTCCGTTAAGGACATGAACTGAATTTGAGGACCAAATTTAATCTGTTTCCTACAAGAACTGCACACACATACACATGATGCAAAACATACTTTCCAACCTGAATCCAAAGGCAAACAGCATGTTCTAGAGACGATTTGGGGTTAAAATGTTATTATACAAGGTTTTCCATAGATAGCTCATATGACTTTGTATGGTTCACAGTAGACTGAAAGATTTCAATCAGATCGAGGGCTTTCAACTGGACTGTCTGTCTTGGCCAGATGTGAGGCCTATCTCTCAGAGATGTCATTTTGATTGACATCACTGCGGCTTTTTCCTGACCTTTGAAAGAACAGAACCATATAGAGAAACAGCGGTCTCTGGAAAATAAAGGGTGAAAGGCATTATCCACTGGAGACACCTGGAATGTCTAGAACATTCTGTTCTTCCTCATAGCATTTCAAGTTTTGCTGTAATGCTTAATAATTTACTGTGGAAAAAATTATAGTAAATAAGCATATGTGGTCACACTTTCCTTAACATATATTCAACCAATTAATAGTGAGAATGGATCCCTATTCTAAAATGTTACCGCATATCTACAGTACTACAAGGAACAACAAACAGTTTTCTGTAGGGCTACAAAGTAACAGGAAAGATCCATAAACAGTACACTATTGTAGCTTTTGTATCTACAAATAAATTAGCTTCATGTATTTTCCAGAATAGTTAAAAGGTTTTAATAATTTATCTTTGCTGTAAGCATTTCCATCTAATCCATAAAGTACAAATTTGCTGTTTTATGTTTAGCATGACAAAACTTTACACAAATCCTTTTTTAAACTGGACGTACAAGAGTTTACTGTAAACCAAATTTGTCAGTAGTCACAAAAAAAAATATGACTGCTTATAGATATGTGCCAAAAGGATTACGTAAGACCTTTTGAGATGTGGCGATGTTCCACATAACTGCCATTTTTACTGACAACTTCATCATTCAAAAATCATGAGTCATAATATCAACAATGTAATAATGACTCCATATGACTCTGGAAGCAGGCGATACTTTATGAATGACTTGCGCAGAAGACACAAATCCTCCAATTAGCTTAGAATCGCACTTAACGCCGAATACATTGAGTTATTTTGCTGCTTCCTCTATTAAGAGGCTGCAGAGTGTGCCCTTTAAATGCTGAAGCCTGCCACTGTTGGCATGGTGACGCTAAGGGGAGCGAAAAAGCAAACCTGCCCTCCCTGCAGAGAGGTGCCTGGTGCCCATTTCATCTGTGCCAGCGGTGCCCAAGGCATCACACCTCAGGGGTCTGAAATAAGAGCTGTTCAGAGAGGGTGCTGGGAACGGCATGGTGAGAGCCCTTTCCCTGTGATCGATTTTTGCCTGTGCATTAGAGTATGTGATACTAGGCGAAAGATGCGGGGTGTGTGCGTTTGTGAGGACGCAGGTAAATCAGCTCTAAAGCTCCTCTCCGAGAGCCTGAATAAAACCCTAAATAAGATTGAAGTGCATGTTTGCACCAGCACGATAGGCTTTAAGCTGCTTTGTGGCGGACTTAAGAAACATAAATGCCGACTGCTGATGGTGCACAACATCTCTCAATTCTTCCAAGCAGGGAACGACAGATACAGCCTCCTTGGCAACAAGGAACAAGCCTGTACGTGTGCAAATAACCAGGCACGGTATCTGGGGAATTGCGACTCTATGTTTAAAAGAAAAAGCTGCTATAAATTGGGGCGCAAGGCTGATTGATATTCTCTGTCAGGTCTGCGTGTGCAGGAGAGGGCATTAGCCGAGCGAAGGGGTGAGATGCAGCAGATGTAGAGAGAGGGAGGTTTTGCAGCAGGTGAGACCGCTGCGCTCTAGTCTCCCAGTGCTGCGCTCCAGTGAAGCAGCGCTCTGCTTTGATCTCACCCTCTCTCTGCTGCAGCGCTCCGCTGTGGCCACGCTCTCCACACCCCCAGCCTGCGCTCACGCTTCTCCCAGCGCATTTTCCGTCCCGAAGATCGCTTACATTGATCTTTCAGACGGAATGAGAAGTCTCAAATGGTGGCGTGCCGAGGGATTATTTTCTTTGAGACAGACATCATCAATAACGCTGGTACAAAGGCACAATGACATTACTGGCCTGAAATGCTATATGCCTTGCTGCGCTCAATAAGGGCAGAGTCATTTATTTCTCCCTGTGAGGCACGCCACTTCGCGTTCACTCCTGTTCTGTGCCACTTCAGCTCGGCTAATTGATGATGCGAAGCGGTCGCAGTGTCACTCACACTAGCGATATCTCTCTCTCTCTTTCACACGTCTTTTCTTTTCCTCTCATATCTCTGCACCGCACCCCTGCTCTGTCCTATTTTGGCTCCACCTTAACTACAGATTAACCTTTCTACCCCGAAGCGGGGGACACGCTGGCAGTGACCTTGAGACGAAGCCGTGTGTTGTTGCATTCAAGAGCTCCGGAGCAGTGACAGACAAAGGCCTTGGCTCAAAACCAAATAAGCTGCCTACCTAGACAGTGTTTCCTGGGTACTTAGGTGTTTTGTAGTGTTTCCTTAGTGGTTCTTACAAATGCTGTGTAGTATAGACTTTGATGCCCAAAATTCTGTATGGTGTCTACCCCAAAATGCTGCATTTAAATTCGGTCCCCAAGTATGCTGTTTAGGTTAGTTCACTAGATTTTTTTATCACACACCTCTACCCTTTTTGTGCTTTACTCCGTTGCGTTTCCCATGGGCCATTTCCATCGATTCCTCCATTGCTATCAATTCACAGCATGGTATAAGCCGCGTTTCTCTTAACCTACAAATTGCGCAAATTGAAATTGCAAATTGAAAATACGCCTTAATGGAAACATGTCAATTTCGCAAAAAATACGGTATAACGCAAAAATGAGGTTCGAAAAAAGAATATCCGTTTTTTTCACATACGGAAAAGTCACATGATCATTCTTTAATATACTATTACCAATAAAGGGCTTTCCTTGCCCATATAGTTGATAATATATGGGCTATGTCTCTTTCGATTAAAATGAAGTTTTAATCGAAAAAAAAAAGTATTGCTAGTGCAGCATCCCTAAACCTACAGAATCCGTCGCCATGAGATTGCAAAAGTAAAAAATAACGTTTTAGTCAATTAGTTAATGTAAGCAATGTCAATTCTCAAGTCAACATTTGCGAAATATTTAAAAAGTTTTCTGCAAATCTATAATGGAAACCTGGCTATAGATATCTGTTTACCTCCCTGCCATAATTGTCAGACGTGCAGTATATTGGAAAGACATAGCACAGTCACTGTATCTCTGAAGCTTGGCCACAAGATCATGCCAATTTGATCTATTTTACATAGCAGATCATCATTTCATCTCACGCCCCTCAGAAAGAGAGCGCTCTCTGCTCCAGCAATGACAGCTGACATGGGCATTTACTTGGCTTGGGCTCTCAGGTCAGTCTAAATGCAGGACAAGTGGAAAGAACTGGCTAGAATTCAAGGTTGCCACGTAGAGGATGCGCAATAAAGGACATTATGATACAATTAAAGGAGAGAAGAAGTAAGAGGTGAAATATTAACTGGTGGCAAGGTTTAGGGGGTAGCAGAGGTGCACATGCTGGGGTCTTTTCTATTTTGTGGCAGAACCTCGGGCCATTCCCGGAAGGTGCCCTTGATGTTCCCGGTCTCTTCATGCTCCATGTATGTCATCCCAACTTTCAGCCTTATCAAGCACCGTACTGTTACCTGAGGAATGAGCAGGGGAATTTTCAAGCGCTGAAAATCCAGATGGGCTGACACTAAAAGCCTCTCTTTCAGCAATCCACTGACAGCATGGATGAAATCAGAGCAGGGTGAAGGGGTAGGCTGCAGGCAAAGCGGGAATGAGATAGTAGATGAGGAAGGGAGGGAGGGATGGATGGTTGAAGATGGAACGGAGATCGTTATTGCCAGGCAGTTTTGTCATTGATCCCCGCCCCCACCCCTTTCCCTTTTCTTTGGCATCCTCATCTAGTGGAATCAAATTGAGTCCGGGACGAGGCTCCCAATGTCTTGTAAAATCCTGTTTGGGATCTATTGTTTGGTTTCTTTTAGACCCTAATGCTGACCGCCTCCACACGCCTCTGTGCTCACTTCCTTCGGAACGCAAATGCACACATCCACGCAACAACATGCTCTTTGACAGCGCGTACGAGTCGTTCTATCTTGCTGAGGCTGGGGTGGGTGGTGGGGGAGAGGATTTGCTCTTTGAAAAGTGCCCACCGATTCGATTGCTCTGTCAGAAACGCTTTCTCTGATGCTCAGAGAGTCCGCGGCTTGCGAATGAGGTCTAAGACAAAAGGACGCACTGGCTTTGGCATATTTATTTCCCGCTCTCTTTTATTCTCTTGTTTTCCTTTTCTCTTGCTGTCTCTCTCTCTCTGTCCAAACCTTCTGTGGCGCTGTTTGCTAGGGGGCTGTGAGTGTGTATGTGTGGTGGGGGAGTGTGGACAGGGATGGCTGAGTGAAAATGTGCTGGTGGATCTCAGCCAAGCCAGTAGAGGGCTGGGGGAGTCAGGATTCTTTGTTCTTTGTTGATGAAAAGCCCCATTGGTTCCCATCTACTTCAGCCTGACATCAGGTCACTTCACAAGCAGCCAGTTCGTCGTGATTGTATTAAACCCAGACCCAAATTACTCCAGTCGCCCTAATTAAACTTTAATCTCCAATACCACACAAATTACCTGCAACGTAATTGAGCGAAGAGCCGTGGTTTAAAGCGGGCTGTGTTTGCGGCTGCAAGCTAAAGGGGCTGGATGCAGGGATAGACTGAAGGTCATGTCCTGCTGGGGAAACGTCTCTTTCTCTCTCTTCTTTTTTGAGCGGATAGAGGACAGTGGTGTCTGCGCTGCTCGGAAAATGGAGCAGTCAGCTGAGGCTCCTGTCTGACTCAATGTGCCCTGCACCTGGGTGAAGTCTACACAATAGCACTCCAGTTCTCTGTCTCTCATCTGCCTGTCTCATTCCGTCACCCTCTATCCCTTTCTAATGCAGTCCTTGTGCCAGTATTCTTTCTTTCACCAACAGATCTTATTAACATCTTCAAATTTCCTGTGCAGTGTGTGTGCATGCAGCGTTGTGATTAAGAAATACGATTAATTGCTGTTGATTTGACATTGGGAAGCAGGTGTGTTTCTCGAGCATTTCAAGACTTATTCAAAGAGAAGATCTTTAATATGAGCCAGGCTATTTTTTCTTGTTTAGGCACCATCCTTGAAGACTGCAAAGTGAGTTTCGCAGAGATGAGCTTTGGAGGAAAGGGAGATAAATATGGCAAGTGCAACACATAAACAAGACCATGCAAATGTCTGGCCAGTATATTGCCATGGAGCAATAAGACCTGTTTCATTATTTGGGCAGATAGCTAGATAACTTTCATTTATTCTAGAAGATTCTCTTCACATACCATGGCATAGCAGCTGACCTTAAATATAAAGTGAACATAAAAGACAAATACCTGCTGTAGTGCCCCTTGTGGCAATGCTGAGAAAGCAGATTTTGTAATCCTACAAAGCCTAAAATCAAATTCACTAATTAAGTTTCAGGTCTAAGCCTAGCTGCTTTGGAGATTCTGCAGTCATTTTTATAAACTGCACCAACTTCGAATAGCAGCTATGAGGGTTTGAGGCTGAGATGAAATGTGTTTGCGTGCTTGTTTGTGTTTTCAGGGGAGGGTTGTGTGTTTGTGCTAGGGCTATGTCTGCACATACATGAGCTTTGGGTGACAAATATGTGTGTAGTGCATGACAGGTTGTTTTAGGATATTAACTCAGCGGCTCAGTGTACGCCTTACAGGCTTCTGACTCACTGCTGTTTGGGTGTTTTAACCAAGTATATCAGCACAGCTGAGCCTCCCCGGAGAGGTACCATCAATCTGAAAATATTTTTACCTTAAGCAACATTCGCTACCTTTCTTCACCATGCTATTTATGTGTGACTTTCATGATGCACGTCTTGGGGTCTCGAATGCTTGCAGGACCCTTACACTCCAAATCTGTTTGAAAACCCACATAGTCCACAATCTTCTTCAAAGCCATGTGACAAGGACAAAGAGCTAAATTATGAGCTTTCCATTATTGTTTGTTTTAGTTGAAAAAGAAAGCGGTGTGCACATTCTTCGAATTTTCTCCTTTTGTGTTTCCGTGGAAGTCACGGAATAAAGGAATTTCCCTTTTTGTCGACGAACCAACCTTTTAATTCACAGCCCAAATAAAACCCTGCATATTCAGATCAAGCGGTCCATGCAAATCCTGTCTTGCGAGTGCGGCTCAGATGAAGGTCTCTTAAAGGCATTGGCATCCGCCTGTGCTGGATGCTTTGACACAGCGCCATGCAGGAGTCGTGTCTGCACATACATTCTCTGACAGCTTAGAGCTTTGAGGCTGGAGAACACTGTCTCTCCCTCACAAGATCCCCATCCTCACACATACGAGAGAGAGAGAGAGAGAGGTTGCGGTGGGGGGAGTTGTGGCTCTGAAGCGTGAAAGCAAATGATGCCGTCGGCCTGCTAAGTCTCTCACCAGAAGGCGCAAACAGCCGTGCCGGAGAAAGCAGCTTAACATCACACACAGGAAGTTCAGGGCCGCGGTGCGACAGTGGTGCCACTGTAGGGCGTGGAGCAGATGCAGATGCCAGCAACTAATGCAAAGACTGGCAGCAGCTCCGCTGATCATTGGCGGTTCGACGAGGTGAGCGGCGTGACGCCGACTGCGGAACTGCAGCAGGATTTCCATTCACCCGTGGATTCAGGTGCACGCCGCCGCGTGCGTCATGAATAACTGATTGGAAGCTGGAGGCACGGCAGGTTTGAAAGCCCCCCCTCCTTCGCCAGCCTGGCCCATTTGCATAGGATGCTCGATTTGCATACATATGAGGTGAAAGAAAGGACTTGTGTGCCAGAGATATGCATTCCTCCACTGAGAATAGATGGGGAAAGAGAGAAGCCTTTTCATCAATTGTCATAGGAGCCTCCTTTCTCTGTCTATCTCCCTGACCATAGCTAACACCTCAGAGAGCTCAGATGAGACCTCCATTAAAATTCTCTCTTTCTCGGCCCTGTCTGCATGAAAGAAAGGTGGTGACAGTGAAGGGAGAGAGGGAGCGCCGGGCTGACAGCATGCATGTGTGCGTGGGTGTGCGCGCTCCAGCTGGCTATGGCGGCTCTCCGCTGCAATCCCTCAGTTCAAATGCATTGATTCGCTCTGAAGCCTCAATTCCCCCCTACAGACGCGGCGGCCACAACACCTACAGCAAGCGTGTGTCCCCTCCCCCAGTTCAGACATGCATGCTGGTTTGTGGGAAGAGTCGCCGACATAAATACAGCACCAGTACGATCAAGGAGCTTTGATATAGTGTGTATCTTTTTGATGTAATGCAATATTGTGAATAGTCACAACTACAGGTGTTTTGAAGCATGACCTACTGTAGGATTTCGTTTCTGCCGGAACAAGTCAGATACAGATCTAGCACCTTTGGCTCCGGCTTGTGTTTTAGTGGTTACCCTCATACATAGATTTCATGAAAAATAACAATCCCTCCATAAGTCTGCATACAAATGGAATTTACCACCTGTTTTCTAAATGCATGCTACAGATCTTATTTTGAACGACTTCTCCATTGATTTTTAATCAAGTAAAATTACTGACTACAAGCAGGACTTCAGCTGCTTGAACCAAGCCCAACGTTTTTCTTTCCGTTGCATATCGGATGTACGTCACAATACGGGAGAATTGTTCTGAAGCTACTTCCATTACACCTTGACTTTAATCCTATCTGTTGTCTGTCACATCTTGGCATATATGCACACGAAAGCTGTTTGTTGAAGTTGTCTTAGGAGTCTATACCTCTAGCGTAGTCAGGAGATCGAATGATCCTTGCTTGCAGAATAATCTTATTTACATATTCATTTACGCTAATGCAGGTTATTAGGAAACTCACCACGACTGTGCCAATGCTATCAATGCACCTGTTACACCCAGTCGACACAACAAGCAGGAAAAAATAATCCCGTAATGAACAAAGCTCTGTGTGCTGCAAGAGCCTGACGTCACACTGTTTACATTGAATCAGCTCCAGTTCTGTCAGTTTTGACGATTATAGTGGAAGAGATGGTTATATTGGGGTGCTTGATTAGGCTTTAAACACATTCTCTTATCACACAATCTCACCTGCCAGATTCATCACTCGCTCAAACCTGCTTGATCCTTCACCAGTCCTTGTTTTGGTTCCTCTATTTATCATTTAAGCACAAATAATGCACAAAACAGCACAGTCTCGAAACGGCAAAGCTCCAAAAATGTACATTTCGAGTGAACTGTACAATAAATGCAAATGCAGATATGTGTGACAAACACACGCATGCCTATGTGATCGGTAGCTCTGAGAGTTTTATATATGCGTTTACTCTAACAGGCATACAGCTCACACTTTGTTGGTGGGTGGCTGTCTGTTTCTCGCTCTCTGTCACTCTCTCAGCCCTCAAGCTCATTGATTTTCTTCCTTACCTCCAGCCTGCCTGTATTAGCCCATCCCATCAGCGCCAAATCACTCCTCATCTGCGCTGGCACAGTTTGTGCAATTAGTCGCCCGCGTCCATGGGGATGAACCAAGGAAGCGTGTAATACTGATGCCTCTCTGGCTCCACAATGACACCGCCTGGGCACAGAGGCTGGAGCTGGTGCCAACCTTGCCCACTTTAGCTCGGCTGCTACATCATGTGGCATCTGCAGTGAATCGCCCACCTGGCATGGAGACGGCACAGTACCAGCTGACCAGTGTGCTGGACGCTTTTAAGCGGTCTGTTATCGTCGTCATCTCTATTCTGTGAGGCGATAACTGGGTTATTTTACCGTAACATCTCAGAGGGGCTGATGGACATTTGTTAGAACGTTTTGAAGAGGTAAAGTGGTTATAAAACACAAAGTATGTGATGCCATTAGCCATATCTTCCATGGGGCACAAAAGGTTAACCCTCAAATATCCTGGCTTCTCTTTTTCATATAATGAAATTAGACGAGTCTGTAAAGCTCCCAAAAATAGCATAAAAGTTGTTTATATGACATATGGACTGTGCTCAAAGTGTTCCGAGGAACGGATTGAAAGTAAAGTTGTCACTGATAATCTTGCCCTCTGTGGAGCTCTAAAACAGACATCAAAAGTTGTATGTACTACAAAAATGCTGTGTTGCCAAATGCCACTTGTTCGAATCTGCATTGTGACCACACAAATTATGTGTACTTAAGCACTGTTTGCATAGGATTAGTATTATCAGGGGACATCGCGCGATTTAGAAATCACCCCCCACATCTGAATTTTGTGTGGTGCATTCGAACAGGATCAGCGAAGTTTGAGATTTTACTCGAACATTATATAAAATTTTACGCAACATACTATCAAAACACTCCAACGCAGTCTCCATTTGTTTCAAAAGATGGATTAGAAGATGCGCAGGAAACAAAAACCCAGGCCAAATTAAAGAAAGGTTAAATTTCAGTTGCGGCGTCAGGTGTCCAAATTTCAATGTAAATTTTATGTTCAATGTCAATGTTAAATTAATGTCCGACATCAGTTGACGTTTTTAGGTTGTGCAACCAAAATCCAACGTTAAGTCAACGTCAAGTTCACATCTAATACTGACGTCACCCCAATTTTCATTTTCAACCAAAATGCATTATCTGTCCGATGTTATTTTCAATATCAACCTGACATTCTGGGGTTGTCCAGAAATGTTGTTTGACATTTTTAATGTCAAAATAAAAGTTTTACTTTAAAGTAGCCTACATTTAAAATAGTTTTAACCGTATGGTTATGGGTTTGGTAAGGTGAGTAAATGATGACAGAATTTATTATGTCTGAACATCTCTCATGTGGAGAGAGAAAGTGCATGAGGGGTACAGTACCGAATTACATGAGTGTGAGTGTGTGTGTGTATGAATTAGGGCAGCGGTGAAGAGCTGGGCCACAGCAGGACAGCTCTGTTGTTCCTGAGGGAGAACCTGGCATGCAGCAAGCTGGATATTTTTAGGAGGGTGACTCTAATGTTAACCTCACAGGTACTTGTCTAAAAAAACTGGGGGGACAGAAGGAAACAGAAGGGCATTTCTTCACGCTGTTTTAGCCCTAAGCGAACCTGCACTTTCCAGCCATTACATAAAAACGCCTCCTTATTTTGCAGCACGCTACTCGTTGAAATCCAGGCTAAACAGCGGGAGAGCTCATACATAAAACATTTAAATCAAAGGCATTCTCCTTCCCATCTGTGGCAAAATGAAATTCTTTCATCTCATCATGATTATCTCTCCGCGACGCAAAAATAAATAAAAAAGCAAACGAAAAGTCGCAGCATCTTTGAAAACACCAGAGCCCCGCTCCAGACGTGAGGACAGGGATTTCTGGGTTTGTGCTTGGTCAACCCAGTGACTTACACACTCTGACATCTGACATATATCGCCTCCAGACAGCGGCGCAGCCCCGCGCTCAATGGCAGCAGGAGCTGACTGCGGTCATTTCATATTCTCCTTTTATATGCCGCTTATTTTTGGCTGCGTACGTCAGCGCTGGCGTGCACGCTCGGCGGCTGAATCACACGCGGCATTGACAGAGCGCATCTAAAGCCCTCGTTATCTTTAATTCGAGCTCTTTTGATTTTCACATGCATGCAGGTGAAAGCGCCGCAGATTGACGTGTTTCGCAGCAACGAGACGTGCGTGCTTTAATCGTTCCCTCTAGCCGAGCGCTCACATCTGTTAGGGATCGCCTGCCCCCGCGCCGAGCGGCTTGAGCGCGCACACTGGCCAGAGATAAACAAGCGCGCTCGCGTCTCTGGGGAGGTAACCATGGCAACCGGCGAGCTCATTTCGAGCTGCCTGTCCTAGAGGCAAGACAATAACAGGTTTCAAGGCCAATGTCACTGATTTTTCAAAGGCAAAGCAATAGAGAAATATTGCAAAACAAAACAAATGCCGCCAATTGATAAAATTGATGTCTCAGATAAAACTTACTAAATAAAACAGACCCAAGGTGTGAAAGTAAACATTTCAGTCCCAATGGTGGCTGCTAGCCATGAACGCCTACTCGTACACACCTACTGAGTGCTTTATGGCTTAATATGTCCAGACCTGAACATCACCACCACCACCACCACATTCGAAACTACCTGTAATTCTCTCCTGCTGCGTTCTTGCCTCGAAAATGGAGGCAGTTTTGATCTGGCGCACAAAAGCAAAAGAGCTGTCAGTATGATGCCTCGACCAAGCTTCTAATGGACATGAAGACATTAGAGAGCACTCAGACCTCAGCGAAACTGAAAGGGGGAAATAGAGAGGGGGAAAGAGGTATATACGCTCCAAAAATCATTGTCTCAATCAGTGGTTCTGTCTCGTTTTCCAGTAACAGTATCGAAACATCTTTCAAAACTATTTACGTGAAACCTTAACACGACTTTGTAAAAAGTGCCAACCTTCAACTGTTGCATTATCTGATTTAACATAATAATAAAATAAATGTAACTTACTGAATGTACGTAGGTTGAATAAAACCAGTTGTTAATACCATTGTTAGCCACTGTGTACCATGAGTGTTATTTTTATTGTTACTAATAACCTGACTAAATTCAACAGACAACCCTGCTGAATAAAACTGGCCACAATGCCAAAGAAGATCCATTTTGGGTTCCTCAAAGAACAAAGAACTTTTATATTTGTTAAAGATTCTTAATAGAACCATAGATGCCAGTAAAGAAGCTATATTATACTATATTGTATACTTAGCTTGTTTACTGACTCTCTCAGGAACGGATAACTTAAAGATATCAAATTTGCTTTGCCAGACCAATTCAACAGAAATATCACTAATTAAACTCATCACAATTAATCTCACTAAATAAAAAAAATAGATTAAGTAAATTATTTTTTTAATGCCGTGTACAAGGACAAAGGAGGTAAATTGGGAAAGAGACCACTGAGATGAGAGGAAGCTCGACAGAGGGAGGGAGAAGTGATTGGACATTCAGTGCTGGTGCTATAGCGCTTGCAATCCTTATCAATGCATCTGTCCATCCATCCAAGCCGCGCAGCCTCATCTCCCCTGTGATCTCTCTCTCTCTCTCTCTCTGTAATATCTAAAAGAGGGGAAGGAGGGGTGAACAGCAATAAAGCAGACAGCAGCCGCAGCTCTGAGGCAGGCTGGATCAGGCATAAGTCAATAAGCTGGCACATTGCTCTTATGACTTAGGATATATTCTCAGTCTCCTCTGCGAGCCCTGTGGCAAGGCTAGCCTCATTAATACGCTAAGCGCTAAGTTAGCATTATTAGCCAGCATTTCCCTGACCTGTTCTCATTCAAATTTCCACAACAGAGTGTTGTGAGTCTCAAAAGGTCGGTAGGGGTCACAACGCAGGTACAACTTTGGGATGTGTGCATTTTTAATGCAGCTTCAGCGCTATGCATGATAATTTGCCGTCTGCACTATAACCCTGCTTCAAAACCAGCTGCAACCAAACCGACTAGACTTAGCCAACTTAGCGTACTTTATTCATCTTTTTTCAGCAGGACGTTCTTCTGTTTTTCTCTCTCTCCTGTTTTCAGTTTTAACAATCGATTTAGAGAAGGGGGTGTTTATTGACGTTGGGAAAGCATGCTGGCTGGATGGTGTCATGTTCAGTGTCTTAAACAGAACCACACATATAGATGCGTTGGTAAGTGTGTGCGAGGTGTTTGAGAGTGCAGTGCAGTAGGGTTGCAGTAATTACCTTTTGCTCCAGCAGAGGAGGAGGGTGTTTGAACACAAACACTCCCACTAATAAGCCTCATATCAGCGCCATCACACTGTTGTCTCCCATTGACGCAATGGATCACCTCATGAATACTAAATCTAATGGGTCACCTGTCTCCCGAGAAAAAAGGTCAAGTTAAATAAACGTATATACTATTAGAACCTGGATATAAATATGGAAATAAGATGAAACTCAAAACTCATCAGCTCGTAAAAAAGAAGTACGCTTTAGCATATATTAAAAAAGATTGCTTTTTATGGAAATTATCTATTATTATGGAATGTATATATAAATTTCAACCGAATGCAATGCTTTCAGATGCTTTTTTTTGTATTATAAATATATGTTTGAGATTTCAAACACTGTGCATTTATTAAAATTCCTTTTTAAAAAGAGCTTTTAAAGATACATAGTCAATCATGTGAATGAGGGCATGAATCCATTTCTCTTTGCAACTTATTCTAGCCAAGAACCACGCACTAGTACAGGAAGAGGCTGGACCGCAGTTCGTTCGGTTTTTACATGAAGGAGTTAGTACATCTGTTGGACATAAGAAAAAAATCTGTGCTCAACAATATCTACTTTAAATTATAAACGTCTTTTGAAGATCTGGCTTCAAGAACGTCACAAATTTTCCAGATCCGGTGTTTAGTTCTTCCACAGAAACGCATTTAGCAGACCGGTACCATGGAAACATGTCTTTGTCTTCTGGCACACGCATAAAATGTGCATTTAATCGTGCTTTCGAGAAATCTCTCGCAGCTTCATATAGTCCAAATACGTACTTGGGTGTGCCATTTTAGGCTGAGACTAGGACGGACTTGGCTCAGAAGCTCTACAGTAAAAGTGTGAGAGAGAGAAGAGAGAGAGAGACACATTTCGACCGTGACCTTGGGTCTGTCAGCGATGGATATTGAGAAAGGACTGCGTAAAGATTCAGAGGCTGAGCTGAGGGTCCGTAAGCCAGAATCCTGTCACGAATATCACCTCCATTACTGATGTGAGGAGCGGAGGGTGTGGAGAGAGGCGACGCACTTAAAGTGATTTTGTTCCCTCCCGTACCTCTCGCTATCTATCTCACTCCACCTCTCGTCTGTGAGGAAAGTGATGTCATCCCAACTCTGGTTTCACAGAGGCAGGAAAGCGTATATCCTTTTCCAGTCTCACTCATTCTCTCTCTTTCTTTCTCAGACTTGGCTCGTTCCGCAGCGGTCCACCTCTTTACCTCATCTCCATATTTAAAAGTGCCAGTGTCATTGTGTAGTGCCAGGAAAATGGAGTGATTTAATCAATGGGATAGAGGAGAGAGAGGGAGAAACAGACAGAGATTAGATCATTGTACAGATGTAAGTGATGTAATGCGCCTTGCACACCTAGCATTCGTATGTTCCGCCCATCCCTTTTCTCCACCTCCCTCTATTCAAGAAAGCAGGTGAACAGGTCAAGAGAAAAGCGAAGATGAGCATGAAGCCGCAAACCACATGTTTCACACTAGGAATGCAATCCGCTGCTAGAAGTACAAGTGACAACACCTTTAGAGAGAGAGAGAGAGAGAGATGGGAGTCAACTAAAAAACAGGTCATCTTAAGCTGCACTCTTACGCAAGGTGGTCTCATTTTCACACTTACACAAGCTCACACAAGTTCGTGTTTAATGAAATGTACCATTTGGACCTCTTGGACAGTGTTCGTAGGCCATTTTAGATGTGAAATGTGACTGTAAAGGATGTTTAATGAGAAAAGCAATGCAGTTCATTACTTGGGTCTATACGAGTGGAGATCGATAAAGTTGAAAACAATGATTCTTCAGTTATGTCATGCGAAAAGAAAGTCATTTTAGATGTTTATGGAGACATTTTGTTTTGATAAAATACGAAAAGGCAAATGTTCCCTATAGTATAACTTGCAGAAATGAGATCAGAAATGCATTTAGAGAATTATAAAGTCCGTTTGTATTTTATGCTATATTTGAAAGCCTACAATAGCAGTTTTTTTTTTATTTGGTCGTATTTTTGATGATAAAGCCTTCCTTAAAGTATTACTTATCATTACACTATTAGTTTGTTACCTTATTTTTTATTTTATTCACTTTTTTTTTTTTTAAGTTAAGACACTTTAAATCGATAAACATATTAGTATAGATATTTATAACAATCTATTTCAAATATATGCTGCTATTTTTAACTGAATCGATTGATTGAATAATAAGAAATTGAGCATTAAATCAATATATCAGAATGATTTCTGAAGGATCACGTGACACTATAGACTGCAGTAATGATGCAAAAAATTCAGTTTTGCATCACAGGAATAAATTGCATTTTAAAACATATCCACATACAAACGAGTTAATTAAAATAGGAATAATATTTTACAATATTACTGTATTTTTGATCAAATAAATGCAGCCTTAAATAGGACTAGAGACTTCTTAAAAACATTTAAAAATCATACAAACCTCAAACGTTTGAACGGTATTGTAGATTAGCTTCTACTAGCATGCATGTTATATTAAAGTCAAAATTAATAACGCCAAGTTAACTAGTGCTATTCACACAGTAGTGTAATTAAAAATATGACCAACCATGTTTTTTATAAGTCTACATCAACTAGTACAATTTCTAAATCACAAATCCGTGGTGCAAACATCCACTCCGGTGTTGCATAGTAAAGCTGAAACTATGCTACTCTTGTCACACACACACAGCATACAATTACATGTACTTCACACACACATGCACTGCTCCACCTGAAGCTGAGTGTTATCCACTATAACTCTCACAGCCACCATGTGCGACATTTACGTATACTGCCTCACAAATGTAATCAAGATACTTTATCTGAAGCCACTTACAGTATGCCAACCTCCTGTACCCAGGATATTTCACATACATCACAGACTTAAAGTGGTTATGCTTACTTGCATGTACAACGGCATGGGAGAGACAACAAATACATCAAAACCCCCAACCATGCAGATATTTCACGCTTTCCGCAAACAACACACGTCTCACGGCACCGCCGAGTGAAATAACAGTGTGTGTGTGTGTGTGTGTGTGTGGCGTGATTGCGAGCTAGATAAAAAGCAGTGATGGATCTTGTGACATTGGGCTCTCAGCGGCACGGAGGCTGGATTGATCAAGGTGGGAGGATGGACGGATAAAAAAACCTGGAGTGAATGAGTGGAGGTGGAGCTCAGTATTGGCTCTGGGAATTGGTGGCAGGAAAATGGGGGGAGGACAGAACGCTAATGGCCGCGAGACGCAGCTGGCTGCAGACGCTAAAGGACAGAGAGAGACCTAGAAAACGACATTATCCTTTTGTTTTGTGCTGCTTTTAGCTGCTGATTTGCTTGTGAGAGTGGAGCGTGTGGAGGCGCATGTTAATGTCAGATCGCAGGAAAAGAGCGGTTCGAACGCTCTTAAGTCACATAATTAAAGATAAAGTCAGAGTATAACGAAGTGTGAAATGAGAGCGATGAGATTGAGCCGTCTCACGAGGACAGTATTTTGAAGGCTTTCTGTTAACAAAATGAAGCCAACTGATAACCCATAATATTCTTTTTTATACTACTCTATATTAAGCTACACCTATGTGATATTATATTATTTATGTGTTATATATGCTATAAAATGGTCTTCTTTAATAATACTGGTTCGGGTTTAGTGTTGTTAAAAGATTAATCTCGATTATTCGCATCCAGAAGAAACGTTTTTAATATATATGGGTGTACTGTGTATATTTATTATGTATGTTTCAAAACAAAAACTTTATTTTGGATCTGATTAATCACAATTAATTGTTCGAGAGCACTATTAAGTGTCTGGTTAAGCTAAAACTAAAACCATTAAAAATGGTATTGGTAATTGAAATCTGCTTTATTCATTGGAAATATGTTTGGGTTAAAGTATTAAAATGACTAAAACTACAACTAAAATGAAGTTAGAGTTAAATGACAAAACCGCATAACACAATTGCAAACAATTTTAAATTAAAATGCTAAACTACTTTTTACCCTAAATATTAATAAATACTATAATAGTGTAAAATTAACACTTTCTAGTCCCACATTATTCAGGGTTTGGCTTGTTATAATTAAATACATATTTAAACTTTTATATTTTGTCATTATTTACAGTTGGTTTAACTGAAAAAAGTTTTAAAGTGCCGTAAACTAAAATAAAATAATATTTAAAAAATAAACAAACCTAATTTAAAATATTGATGAATATTTCAATAATATATAAATAATAAAACATATTCACATTATATATAAAGTAAACATTTAGCTGTTAGGAATATACATATAATCTAGAAAAAAAAACAACGTCATTATTTATCCTATACCTGTATATTTTACAAAACAATATATTTTCAAAATAATACCTTGTTTATGTATTTATGTCAGCTCCTTCTCTTCTGGTTCTAATGTTGTTTCCAACATTCTTCATAATGTCTTCTTTTGCTTAAAAGTGTACAGTTTCGGAAAAAATTGAGAGTAAGTAAATGATGAGAAAATGATAATTTTTGGGTGAACTACCCAGAGATCATACGCTGCTACTATACTGCGCTGCACTATACCAACCCATCATGAAAAGCTACTGTTTGCATGTTGTTTATCCAGAAAATGTCAGGCTTTGTTGTTTACAACTGCCCTGAAATCAGCTGCTTTGTGTGAAAGCTGCGGCGAACCTCTATTCCCATCAGCCACCTCTGCTCCGAGACCAGCGTGCGCTTCTCAGCATAACACAGAATAAATTATCATGCCGTATTGGGGTGATAGGGTTTCAGAGCTACATTTAGAATGGGGAGATAGTGACAAGTGCGAGAGGAAGAGAGGAATGAATCAGAGAGAGGGATGGTGGGGCGCGTGCACATGAGAGATGCTTAGTGTTAAAATTGGCAGCTAGACGAGAGAACGAGAGAGTGAGACAGGGTCATAGAGAGAGCACCAGAGAGAGAGAGACGGCGAACGTGAGAGAAATTGTTATCGCAAAAATAGATAGAAATGGGCAAAATGAGATGAAGAAAGAGAAAGGGGGAGACGGAAACAAAAGGGTCAAAGAGAAAGTGAGAGAGAGAGGCAGACGCAGAGGGTGAAAGGAAAGATGGGTGGTTTTAAAATAGACAGACGTGGAGGGAAGGCAGAGGTGCTGTTTTCTGCTTGTATTACTCTCTCAGCATCTACCTCCCTTTCCATTACACACACACAATCACACTCTTCACTTTCTCAAAGATTCTGCTCCTTTCTCTTTAAATTGCTCGGAGGCTGCCGGGCTCACGTTGACCGCGCTGTAGCCCGGTGCACAAGCGTCTGACTGTGCCTGTGTGCTTAAAAGCCAAATAACATACAACCCACACTCGGTGCGTACTATTTAAGTACTACCGGCTGCCGGTATATTATCCCGCTTATTACACGCCTACTTGCCACATAAGGAAAAATAACTGAACATGAATATGAATTTGAAACATTTTATTTGGCGTATTCGTTTTAAATGAACATTTTCGTCCTTCCACGAAACGATATAGTACCACGTGACTAATATTCAACCGTAAGACAATTTATAACATCTACATATAAATATATATAACAACGGATGTATTTAATAATAATAATAATAATAAAATTTTTATTTGTATTGCACTTTACACATGAAGGACACGCCTCAAAGTGCTACAGACATAAAAATAATAAAAAAGTAAGAAGTGCAGATCATTCATATAAAACAATAAAAG
>JAUCMT010000068.1:20395094-20407164 GCA_032357475.1 Enteromius thamalakanensis
ACTGGTAGCTGTGACACCAAAACAAATTCCTTGTATGTGCAAGCATACTTGGCAATAAAGCTCTTTCTGATTCTGATGTAGAAGATTATTTTGGTATTTTGGCAAATTAAGTAGGTCATTTAAGTATTTCAAATTCCAACCTCTCTTCATGCATAATACGCATACTGCAGAAGTAGCATGAGTAGTACTGTAGTACGTCCATTTTTAAGCACAGCCTACTTCTCCAGAGGCACAGAGACAGACCTGTGCAATGCTCAACACCCTGATTGCCTGTAGCAGGACGCTGGTGTTAGCAGTCTAGGGACAAGCCGAGACAGAGAAGAGACGGCCGAGAGAAAATGAAACGCTCTGTTTGCATGTCTTAGTACGCGCGCGGATGAGTCCAGACAGCTAACGTTAACTGCACCGCGAGTGTGTCCGGAGTATGACTGACATTAATAATGGAAGTGCGGCTAGTTAGCGTCAGACGGCGGAGAGCAGCCTGCGGTGTGACAGCGTGCTCTCTGACCGGCTAGTGTGCCTGTGTATGCGTGTGTTTTGTGGAGGAGGGGCGCGTTTCTGTCACTCCAGCTTTTGTGGTGTCCGCTTTGACGGGCCCTCCCAGGCGACGGAAGCACTACAGCCTACACGCACTCATAATTACACACACATCTGCAGACGCACAGACAGACAGGCGGTGGGTTGGGCATCTCTGCGCTCTGCGTCCCTTCATCTGCAGTGTGCTCTCGTTCTTTCTCTCTTTCACTGTGTTTTGACGTAGTGTGCGTGTGCCGGCAGCATGCCTGCACCATTATCAGCGCCGCCGGCGAAGCGTGCCCATTGTCTTTGCCGATGGTGAAGTGCCGAGGGCATTGTTTTCTGCTGGCGGTGGGCCTGTATTTACACACAGCAAAGTTGAGAAGCCTCGTGCCCCCTCAGAATTTTAGCTAAATGGATTTTGAATGCAAATCGAAAGGCAAAAACTCTCTTTAATAATTAAAGTGATAGTTCACCCAGAAAATGCTGTCTTCAAAATATAAAAGAATGATGGTAAGCAAGCAGCTGCTGGTAGCCATTGACATCCATAGTATGGTAGTATGGGGGAAATACTATAGAAATCAATAGCTACTTACTCATTTACTTTCTTAATTAAAATGTCTTAATTGTAAATGTATTATATATATTTTAAGTTTAAATGGAACCAGTCGAGCTTAGTAATTTTTTAGTGCACTTTATATGTAGTTTATATGATAATGTAGCTGTTTACTGCATTTCTTATAATGACTTGAAAATATAATAAATATTTAAAATATGTATTCAAATATATTTAAACATTAAAGAATACACAAAAATTTAAATGATAATCAAGTACTTAAAATGTGCTTTAGTTTGTTAGTCAACATCAAAATAGGTATTTTTTTAAAAAGCATGATAAACAATTATTTTAACAAATTTACTAACACTGATATTATTAAAGTGGACTTTTAAAGTGCACTTAAGCGTGTTAGATTTAATTTGCAGCTTTATTTGCATAATGTGATATTAAGGCTAATAAGATAACTTGTAAGACAGGATTTTTTAATGTACTTTAGAAATAATTTAAATCGTGAAACATGGGTGTCACACACCAGAAGAAGCCACATATTTGCAAATGAAATGATATTAATGAAATAATAAGCCACTTAAGTGTACTTCAGGACAATACAATTACTGTACATTACTGTTTTTTCGACTGACATCTAATATCATTTACTTACTCTCACACTGCTCAAAACTTTTTCTTTAGAAAAAAGGGAAAGGTTTTTAAGTTAAGTGTTGTTTTTCTTTGGTCACAACCAAAGGCACAACAGTGTGTGCATGACATCCTGCCATAGCTGTACAGTTGCCATGGAGGGTACTGCATTAGGTGGGTGTTATTTTTCAATTTCTGCGTTTGCTGCCTGCAGTAAACCTTTTTTATAAGGCCTTAATTGTATTTTTCTTTTAATGGTAGATGAATATTGTGTGGTTGCCATGTGGACAACACATCAAAATAGAGATTAGACTGAAAAATAGCTTTGCGATTTATTTTGGCATTGATGTATCCCTTGACATAAACAGCACAAATAAATGCAGATTTTCAGTGTAAATATCCTTCCACTGGGTCCAAGCAGTCTGATTCATCAGTACATTTTTGGCTTTTACAATTTATAAATGGCATATTTAAATGATTTCACAGATTTAGAATTTACTCACTATTTTTAATATATATATTTTTTTTAATAAATTGAATATTATTGAAATTGAAAAGTATATATCATATTGCTGTCAAATAATTAAGCTTGTTTAATCACATCCAAAATAAACGTTTTCATTTACATAATATATGTTTGTTATGTTCTAACCCTACTGTGCATATTTATTATGTACATATAAATACACACACATGCATGTGTATATTTAAGAAAAATATGTTATTTCTATATATTAAATATTTATATATGACATAAATTATATAAAATATAAATGTAAATATTTTTAAAATGTATACTGTATAATACACTGAAAAAAATTAATAACTAAATTTACTACATAAATGGTTGCAATCAATTTATTTAAGCTACATTTAAATAACTAGATAACATTTTTTTTATTTATGTGGCTAAAAAGAATTATTTGCAAACACTGACCTTAAAAAATATAGTATATATTTTTATATATTTAAATAATTAAATAAAATGAATTCTACACTGAAAAAATATAGTATATATTTTTTCAGTGTAGAATTCATTTTATTTAATTATTTAAATATTTTTGTGTGTATAAATAAATATACACAGACACACACACACATATATGTGTGTATAAATGTTTTCAAAAACCCGCTTTACTGCACTTCAAGGGTCTCACAATACACGCCGTCCCTCAAGAAATCGTCTCTGTCCTCCCCCAACCCCAAACCCACCCACACACACACACACAAAACCAGCCAACCGCAAACACACACATGCATGTACCCCAACACACATGAACGCTGCCCCCAATAGGTGAAGGCCATTTGATGCAGCATCCACTAAGAGCTACGAGATCTCCTCCAATCAAAGCGACGCTGTTGTCAGCTTTTGTAGTGCTATAAAAGGACTAGTTTTTGGTTCGTTTTCAAAAGCAGAGCCTGTTTTGACTACAAACAGCACCTTGTTGTGTGGTCTTTACTACAGCGAGGGGCTTGATGCTAATGTTAGGCTAAGCGCCATCGCTCCCTCTCGCCCTCTTTCTAACGGTTATATAATTCAAACGACTGTTTGAAGCTGCAGAACTTTTCAAATGCTTTTTGTGATGCTGTGATCATGGTGAGAAGAAATCATCTGCAGCAGCGCGACTTAAAATCAGACCCCCCTCTCATCTGTTGCCGGCCCTTGAGAGTCGGTTAAAATCCCACACGATGCGGCGTCCGAAAGCAGCCTCCAACCGACGCCACCCGAAATCTCACACCAGCGGCTACCTGTAGGTGCCCTTGATAGTGTCGCACTGGGGTAGGCCGGGATGTGCTGATGCTAGGTGGTAAATTGGTCTGTGCAGCTGGTCTCTCCTGAGGGGATGTGGTATGGATCACATACAGTCAGAATTGGGACGCAAATAAATCACATGCAAATGCTTTTGCTCCGTCTCTGTGGGGCTTGAACCTGCAGCTCCGTCTCAACCGTTAGTTTTCAGCTCTTTACCATATATCCAAAGAGATTTTTGGCCTTTTTCTACTTATTAGTGTCCTTGGTAGAGCATAACTATTATTGTTGCTTGTTCTAAGGGTTAGGGGTTTGTTCTAAACCATCAGCCCTAATTATTAAACCTCCTTTATTGTTTGAGCCACGGACATCACACAGGTTATTGAGGAAGAGGTGGTATTATTATAAATCCCTTAGAATTACACAGAAGCAGTCGAGGCTTGATAGTGACCTGTTATGAATAAACACCTTAGTAACCATCAAAAACCAGGGTTATTTTTTATTTTTATTTGATTTTTGTTTCTCAGTTTTGCAGATTCAATATATTATTTTTTATTTTATTTTTGTTTAATTTTTATAGTTGATTGATTATTTTAAGTAACCTATTTAGGGCTTTATTATTTTCAAGTAATCTGCTTCATCTTAAATGTTTAATAGCTTTAAAATTTCTCGTCACAGTCTAGAATTTTTGGTATGTAGCTGCATTTAATATTCATGTTTGGGAAGTGATAAACGATGCAAGTTTTAATATATATGGAGTATTTTCTTTTTCATTTTACAATCTTGTTTTTACTTCATTTTCGAATCACAGCATTTCATTATTGTTTTATTTTTGTAAAAATTCAATAACAAATGTTTATTTCATGCTTGGTACCAACAAATTCACTATAGTGTTTTAAAGCTGAGTTTTTAATAATCTTTTTAGCTTAGTTTAACTTTTAGTTTTTACTGAAAAATTATTAAGTTATTTAGATTTTTTTTGTAAGATTTCTTCTTCTTACCTATTTTAGTACATGGCTAGCAAAAAAATATATAAAACTAAAAAAACAATAGTGCAAATGATTAATGGTTATAAACCACATCTAAAATAAGTTTTTGTTTACATAATATATGTGTGTGCACTGTGTATATTTATTATATATATATATATAAATACATGCATGTATTTACATGTTTATACACTGCTCAAAGAAATAAAGGGAACACTAAAACAACACATCCTAGATCTGAATGAATGAACTATTCTTATTAAGAAAAAACACAAAAATTATCAATGGAAATCAAATTTATTAACCCATGGAGGTCTGGATTTGGAGTCACACTCAAACTAGAAGTGGAAAACTACAGGCCAATCCAACTTTGATGTGATGTCAACAAGTCACAATGAGGCTCAGTTGTGTGTGTGGCCTCCACGTGCCTGTATGACCTCTCTGCAACGCCTGGGCATGCTCCTGATGAGGTGGGGGATGGTCTCCTGAGGGATCTTCTCCCGGACCTGGACTAAAGCATCTAGCAACTCCTGGACAGTCTGTGGAGCAATGTGGCGTTGGTAGATGGAGCGAGACATGATGTCCCAGATGTGCTCAATTGGATTTAAGCCTGGGGAACGGGCGGCCAGTCCATAGCATCAATGTCTTCGTCTTGTGCAGCCCTCCAAAGAAATGCCACCCCACACCATTACTGACCTGCTGCCAAACCGGTCATGCTGGAGGATGTTGCAGGCAGCAGAACGTTCTCCACAGCGTCTCCAGACTCTGTCACGTCTGTCACATGTGCTTAGCGTGAACCAGCTTTCATTTGTGAGGAGCAGAGGGCACCAGTGACAAATTTGCCAATCTTGGTGTTCTCTGGCAAATGCCAAATGTCCTGCACAGTGCTGGACTGTAAGCACAACCCCCACGTGTGGACTTTGGGCCCTAATATCACCCTCATGGAGTCTGTTTCTGACTGTTTCAACAGACACATGCACATTTGTGGCCTGCTGGAGGTCATTTTGAAGGGCTCTGGCAGTGCTCTTCCTGTTCCTCCTTGCACAAAGGCAGAGGTAGCGGTCCTGCTGCTGGGTTGTTGCCCTTCTACAGCCTCCTCTACGTCTCCTGATGTACTGGCCTGTTCTCCTGGTAGCACCTCAATACTCTGGACACTATGCTGGGACAGACACAGCAAACCTTCTTGCCACAGCTCACATTGATGTGCCTTCCTGGATGAGCTGCACTACTTGAGCCACTTGTGTGGGTTGTAGACTCCGTCTCATGCTACCACTAGAGTGAAAGCACCGCCAGCGAATGCGACCAAAAGTGACCAAAACATCAGCCACAAAGCATAGGAACTGAGAAGTGGTCTGTGGTCACCACCTGCAGAAGCACTCCTGTATTGGGGGTGTATATATATATAATACAAACAAAAACTCTTATTTTGCATCTGCATCATGATTAATCATTTGACAGCACTAATTAATAATAAAAACAGTCCCTTAATCTCCCTATCATTGTGGCGAGAGGCAGACATCACCCACAAAGTCAGAAGAAAGAGAAACGAGAACATTCGCTGAAATCGAACACACATTACTCAAATGCTAACCGCTAAGTCATGGTAAACTCTGGAAACAAAAGAAACTGCAACAACATAAAAGCCTTTTAATTATTTTTATTAAGGGCTGGTTTCTGAGGCGTGAGGTGTGTCAGGAAGCAGGAGTGTTTGTGTGCGCATGCGTGTGTGTGTTCACTAGCGTTCTGGGCCAGTGGACTGGTAAATACAGCGGCTGTGGAGTGGAAATGAAGGCTGGATCTATTCGGAGAAACGCTAGATGACCTTCGTCTGAGCTGGATGACATACAAGCGATTTCACTGTGCTACCGCAAACGCCATATGTCACGCTCCCAATCGCGCACAGATGTGTAAATTCAGACATTAATGAGTCTAAGCCGCGTTCATTTGCGAAACGTTTTCAATGGTGTCGATTCATTACGGTGTCACAGGTCTGACCCCTGACCGTCCAGCTTGTTGTTTATTTCTTCTCTCCGTCCATTCATTTCCTGTTCTCCGCTCGTTCAGAGCAAAACTGCTGAGCCTAGTGCTGCAGAGACAGCAGCATCTGGAGATAAATAATTCCTCCATCGCTCCTCTCCTCTCTTCCTCCCTCGCGCGCTCTGCCCCGTCCTGACCTTATGGATCTGTTTTGAGCCGTGCCAGATTGTTGCTCAGGACTCTCGCACCTAGAAAACAGCGGAAGGGGGAGGGGTGCTGTCTTTCCCTCACTTCACCTCATATCCGTCTGTCTCTCTCTCAGTCGACTCTTTCCCCCTGCCTCTATCTAATTTCATTCCTATCACCTTCTATTCTTGAAAGAGCCGATGGTTTCCGATCTGTCTCTCTCTCTCTCGTTCTGTTTTCATGGTTGTTCTCTGACTGACCCTCAGGTGTGTGACAGTTTCAGGGGATTGCATCAGCCTGCATTCGGTATAGTCCTGACAAAAAATATAGGGCCATGGAGAGCTGGGCGGCAGAGTGGTATATACCGTGAGATGGTAGAAATTTGTCAACCACTATGGATTTTGCTAGAACGCTGTATTTGTGTGGGCAGGACTGCAGCAGGTTATTTTCTGTACACATGTGAAAATGTGGAGAAATGTAAATATAGAGTATGAAGTGTCCCGAACAAGTAAAGATAGTAAAGAGCTTGTTATTATTAAGGGCAGTAACGTCAAGAAGAGTTTAGCTGTTTATGGTTGCCGAGCAACGTCAAAACCGGCCGCATTAATATAGAATGCATCTGATGTGATTCTATCAGCTATTCCACAGCAGCTTCGATTTGGCTCATCCAATCAGAATTCAGAGGGGTTATAGTATTGTGTTTGTTTTGTGAAGCTGATTGTACTCTTATGCCAGATGTGTTGTTCATTCCATTATGATTTTCAAAGATAAATAACATTTACTGGATTATCTAAAAACAGGCATTTTACTGCAAAAGCATTTACATATTCATAATTGTTGCATTCTTTTTTTTTTTAGGAAAAAAACAAAATGAACAAACAACCCCCCCCCCAAAAGGATTTTTTTTTTACTATTTATTAATACAAATACTTTATTAATACTAATATGAATTTGAATATAATTTATATAAATTAAAAGAATATTTTGAATTACGAATAATTCAAATTTTAATATTTCTTGTTTAGATATTAAATAGAAAATATTTTATTGAACAGTTAGATTACTGTTTATTTCGGTTTGTATTCAGCAATTTTCTAATACATAATAATAATTATGTACAACTAATAAGTACCTTTAAGTTGTGAAATATTATTTAATTTGCAGGATTTTTAAAAAAGCAATCACCAATTATTATATATTTATATATATTATCATAAATTATGATAAATACCAATTCTATGATATCAAAATTAATCTATTTTATCACAGATTTTATCGTAAACGTTTCATAATTAAACATGCCAAGTTATATTACTATGATATGAAATGACTCATAGCGTGATATAAGACTGTGGTCCTACTGCCCGCCCCCTGCAAGTGTGTGTGTGGCACATGATCTCGCCTGCTGATGTCTTGGGTTGTTTTACATTCAGACTGACACTCTTAACCTTGGAAATACAGTTGCAATGTTTTTTTATATATATCTCTAGTATGTTATTGAAGATGTTGGTATCAGTTTTCATCCTTCTCTCTAATTCACTCACATATTCATGTCATCCCTTCGTTTTTCTCCCTTGCCTTCATATTCCTCTCACCTCTCTCTCCGCTTCGTATGTGTCTGTCTCACACATACCAACACACACACACACACACACAAAGAGAGAGCGCTCTCCGCCTGTCAGTCACACTCTTTCCGCACACACACACACTCACACATCTCTAAATGGATTCTTGTGGAGAGGGGCCGTCCAGAGCATCAATATCAGTCAGCTGTGACACTGCAGTCTCAGTGCAGCGTTTAATAGGTTAGAGCTGTCTTACCCCTGTGTTTCCTTGATCAAGGGCACGGTGCATGCAAACACACACACACACACACACACACACACACAGAGAACAAATTCCCTTGAAATGCATGTAAACAGAAATATATGCTTTCCAGAACAACGCAATCACAAAACCTCATCATAGTATCGCATAACCACACATAAAACGCAGCATACACTGCATATGCATGATGTGTCGTCAACATAAACACAAGAGCACATTGACTACGACATAAACGCACAAGTTTTGTGTTGTTTTTGATTTGGGGTCGACACGCACGTAGCTCTCAAACATCTTTCTGGTATTATCACACAAGCACAGGTCTTCACATAAAATAGACAATGCATATGCATAATGCATCTTTAACATAAACACAAGCGCATGTTGAGTCTGGATTAGTGTTAGTGTTTTGCGCTCCAATCATAGCTTTTGTTTTGCACATTTCAGCTGCGTATCCATACGTAAACAGTGTGCGATTCACATCAAGCCTGAAGCTTAAAAGTGCCTCATAGTGTGAAAATAACCAAAATAAAGGTTCTTTTTTTTGGCCACGCATGGTTCCATATAGAACCTTCAACATAAATGGAACCATTCCATTGCAAAAAGTGGAAACAGATATTTATACTGTAGGTCATAAAAAAAGCACTCAAACGAAATAGCCCTCTCACAGAGTATCTGTTGCAACTATAAGTTGCCAGATTTGAGATCAGCTCTGATGCGCACGGGAGCAAACTGAACTCAGATCAGGCTCGGAGCGCAGCGGCAAACACATGGGCATCCTGTTATCCAACACGCCCCCCTGTCCCCATGCATGCGGCTCCGTCCCGCATTCTCCGGCACTCATCCATCCATCCATCCACTCGCACTGACATTAAGCCCCTTAAATGCGGAGAAACATGCGTCTCTACCTGCGGTGGTGCCTGTGCCTGGATCCCGGTGCTCTGGATCAGGGCTGCAGCCTCCTGCAACGCGGAAAATGGCAGATATTCCCTGTCAGTGGCAGACTCGTCTCTCTCTTGCTCTCTCTCTCTCTCTGGTGCGTGTAGTTGCTCTATTTCACTTTCCTCCTTCCCTTTGCTGCCATGTTCGGAGCGGGGCGGGGGCTGGGGCTGGGGGGTGCAGTTTGGAGGAGAGGAAAGGAGCGTAAAGGAGAGAAAGGGGGCTCAGGGGGATAAGAAAGCAATTAGAGGGCAGTCCTCTCTTACTTCCAGACGGAATGTATAATGGAATTAGCTCAGGGGGGATCGCAGCCCGTCCGCGAGCCAGTGAGAGATGGATGTATGTGTGAATGCTGATTTGTGATGGGGGGAGTCGATTGGAGACCACCTGCTCTAGCTGGGAGAGAGCGAGAGAGAGAGAGAGAGAGATGGAGGGGAAAGATGTCAGCTTCAAAGGCTGCCTCACAGGTTAGCGATCTCTCATCAGAGCCACTGTATGTGTGTGTCGAGAGAAAGAGTGCGGTGTGGATCATGAGGCAGGAGTTGAAAGAGTTCACTTAGATGGGGAGAGACCCACAGGAAAGAAAAAAATCACAAATGAGATCTCTTGAATATTTCAATTATTTTTTCCTAGACAGTCCTGAGATTGGATAGAGGACAAATGGAGACCCTGTGAAATCGAAATGGGCCGTTTATTTGATAGTCTCAACGCCAATGCAATTAGGCCTAACATCTAGCTTTTTAAATATACCGAGTTGATGACTCATCCTGCACTCGCACGATTATGCAGATGTTTGCCCAATTGGATGGTCTCTATGAGAATGTCCCGCCCCCTAAATCATCTGCAACTAGTTAGCAACAGCAAAACATGGATCAAGGCTGTAGCGTAAACAAAAAGACTGTTGGCTGTTCAAAAATGTTTCAAAGGAAGTACATACACGCAAGAAAAACGGTCGCTTTCAAGCCATTTCTTGATGTCTTCATGTCATCTGACCTGCTGGAAGGGATCTGTAATAAAATATTGTAGTGTACTTCGCATCAATAAGTGTGACAAAAGCACAAATAATGTAAATATTTCATTTTAATTTGAACTTAGGTTTAAGTATATCTTTTAAAGTGCTTTTTTTCTCATATAAATAAATAAATCAATTTTTTTTAAAAATTATTAATTATTTTAACAGGGGAAAATCATAATATGAGTAATGAGATATTCATAATTTTAAATGTGTAAAAAGCAGTCAAATAATTTTTATAAATTAAAATAAAAAAAATAAATAAATAATTTAAATAATTTAAA
This sequence comes from Enteromius thamalakanensis, assembly GCA_032357475.1. NCBI lineage: Eukaryota > Metazoa > Chordata > Actinopteri > Cypriniformes > Cyprinidae > Enteromius > Enteromius thamalakanensis. The sequence continues at coordinate 20,405,767 of JAUCMT010000068.1, forward strand.
CTATTTTTATATAATTTTATTATTAATTTATTTAAATTATAGATTACATTTTCTGTAATAAATACTCATTTTAAAAGTATTCATTTATTCATTCATTTTTTTTTATCAAGGGAATAAACCAGAATAAGAGATTTTATTATGAAATTGTATAAATTCCCACCAAATCTACAGGAAACACCAAATCTTCTGAAGTATGCTATCCACATAATATTAAAATTATTATATATTATAATTGCATTTAATAAAGAATAAATGTTATAACAGAAAACAGCACTAAATGCTTACTGTATGTCAACAAATGTCATTTGGGTCTATTCTTACTACAAAAGTGTTTAAGGAGAAACATCTGTGATGTAAAAGGCACATAAGCGAGTTATTTTCCTCCGGGGAGAAGCACAGAGGCTGTAGGAGGAGGCTGAGGAGATTTTTATGATGCAGAGGCTCGTGCCAGTGACTATGACTATGAAAGTGTGTGTGTCCTCACTGACAAGATAAGAAGAGTGTGTGCGTGTTTGGGTCACAGATTGTGCCATGAATAAGAATAAGCCGAGCATACTAAAACCTTTCTGCCTGTAATTGCAAGTCCACCTCTTTATACTCTCTTTAGCGTCATCAAATCAGAATCCAGAATGCAGTCATCAGTATTGCTGCACAACAACCTTCATTTCTTATTTATCTCTGTCGGAAGTGCAACATTCACATTAAACAACCGCTCCATATTAAACGACTGGATTGCTGGTTTCTGACACTGCCTGACAGTATTTCTCTCTTGAAGTTTACCGTCAGAGCCCAGCAGAGTAACCGATTGATTTGGGATTTCATTTCTCTCCAGACATGCGCCACTGTGCGACCTTGACGACGCAAGACCAGACTGCTATTTCACATGCGGATTTCGTATCTAGAATGACAAGTCATAAAATACTACTCTGACATTACATTTTTTGATGGCATCACGTAAAAATTAAATAAATAATGCAGTATCTGTGTTGAAAATATTTAGATATACATATTACTATATTATATATAAATATATATATATATGTAAACATTTTCATAAATATATACATGCATGTGTTTGTATTTATAAATACATAATAAATGTACACAGTACACAAACATATATTATGTAAACAAATACTTTTATTTTGGATGCGATTAAGTATGATTATCTTTTGACAGCACTTAAAAAACAATAAAAAAAAAAACAGACTGATAAATAACTTTTTTTACATAGTGAATAAAATAAAATAATAAAATAAAAGACTGATAAATAATAAAAAATATAAACTGTACTGGCTCTTCTTTTCCATACAGTAAAATAAAATGAAAATAAATAAATAAATAAATAATAATAATAATAAATAATAAAAAAATAAAATATAATTACTTAATAAATAA
>JAUCMT010000068.1:20410252-20426869 GCA_032357475.1 Enteromius thamalakanensis
GCTTTCCAAACAAAAAAGTGCATGTGTCATTAGAATGAGGGGAAAAAATAGATCGGGCTGGGATCGGGCTCGGACATGAATATCTTAATGCCTGTCGGGTTCGGTTCGGGTTCGGTTACTGCTCTGTCGGACGCGGGCCGGGCTCGAACAGAAAAATTCGGCCCGATCCGCACTCTAATCCACCGATCCGAATGTATGCCAAGATATCACCCAGCTCAGCATATGTCTGCCTCGTTTCCTGTGAAAAGCGCAATAAAATCTAAAAATGTAAATTTAAATTAATTTGACGTGATTTGACATAGATGTAGGACTATATCGTTAATCAGACAAAATGTGATGAGCTGCAAATATTCAGCTCTGTTTGAAGTAGGATACTCAGAGATGGCATAGCCAAGCGTTTAATTGTAACTTAATCTAACTAATTCGTCTTAAGTAAAAAAAAAACAACAAAACTTGCAAATATTGATTCTAGCTAACATCGCTGTGTTTAGGGCTTAATATTTCCATAGTACAGACAAACAGCGTAGATCATTCATAAAAACATATATTAGAGACTGCGCATGCTCAAGTGTCTACTACACCAAAAAGCTTTGCTATATTATGAACCAATGAAATTGGGGATGGGCGGAGCGACACATCAAGGTGGGGCGACTGATGTCGCTCCGCCCACTCCCAAATTCATCGCTCAGGCTGCAGCCTGGGGTTACTCCGGCATCAAATGTACATGTATGTTGAATACTTATGAAATACTCATTTAGGCGTTATGAATAAATATAAATAAAGAATTAAGTAAACCTATAATTTTTCAGTTGGTTGCAAACTGCACGAGCTTGACTTGCACCCTCAGGGCTGATGACACATGTAAATGTAGCTCAAAATATTAATCAAAAGCTACACAATCAAGCCACCTGTCTGTCTGATGAATATGCATGACCTGTTTACATGATTTGTATATTAATTTGTCACTGTCACAGCACGAACGCACCAAATCAGACCCCTCAAACCTCTTCAGTATTAAATGCCTTGTTTTTCTTTTCACTTCACTAAACTTAAAAAATAACCCTTTATGTGCAAGTTAATCTGTACTAGACAAGAAAATGCACTGCCATGCAAAAGTAATTTCGATCTTGAAAATGCAATTAGGGGAGAGTGGGGCCACATATTGGTAATGACCTTTATGAGTGGCATGGAAATAGAGACATTTCAATCAAAAGTCAAAAGCACCGTGAGATCTAATGCCAGCCTCTTACATATATCAGCTTTGAGAGTTTGGATATTGCAGGTAGAGCTTTTTAATTTCAGAGGAAAGGTGAAAAAGGCTTTTCCCTTTTGAAATGCAACCTGCTGTTCAGCAATAGGAGATGAATACCACATCAACATCTCAGTTTTGTTTACATGTGAGATACTGGCTCACAGTGTGCCACAAGCTGTTGCCTGGAGACAGCAGTTGGCCCTTTCGTCATCTTGCCGTCTAATCCATTCGGCGGGGCGCAGGTTTAGAGGGGTCCATTTCAGGACATGAAAAGCCTCCTACTGTACCCCTCACATGAAAGCTTAGGGATGATTTAGCTTTGTGAAGAAATAAGTCTAAACAACAAAATCAGCAGGTGCTTTGAGAATTTAAAAGAAGAAGGCAACTTGGAGTATTTTGCAGTTCTATGGTAATACGTATATTTACATAGCTTTAAAAAAAAAAAAAATGTTGTATCGCCATCTAGTGGTCAAGCAATGAATTGCACGTCCTGCTTCCTTTGATGCACTAAAAGCGTATCAGAGGCCCAAATTTAAGATTTATGGAAATTGCTTAAAAAATGCATGCTACATCCATCGCTTTTGCAAACGAATAAACTTGATGATCATTTGTTGTTTATAAATCATTGAAAGATCAATGTAATAAACTGAAACAAACCAAGTATATGTTTTAAATATTTCTAGATTTGTCATTAATAAACCAGGTTTGGTTCAATCTCATGTATTTAGCCGAATATTGGTTGTTTGGCGGCTACTTTATTAACCACGCAAAACCAACATTATTTGTCATACCTTTTAATTGAATACGCATATTTTCACAATAAACAGATATATGGTTTTTCTAAGCAATTTTGATAAATGCATTTAGAAAAATGTTATCAATTTTATTTTAATACAGGAATATCACCTGTTTCTTACATGTATATGACTAACAAATGGGTTATGCGTAACATTAAGCTTATTAGTTTGTATAAAAACTGTATAAAAATCTTAAAATACATACATTTTGACTCTAATATTTCATTTGATTTTCTTGTTTATTTATTTGTATTCTTATTTTTCTTAGAGTTTACCTGAGATTTTTGTGACACTTGTAAAAAGCATCTGAAGTGTAAAATAAGTCTGTTTTGTTCTTCATCAAAAGATTTAATTGAAGGCTTCCTCTTCATGGTGCCGACAGGAGGGTTTATACTTTAAGGTCACGCTGACTTTCCTGTGTGTCCTGTAAATGCCTCAGCATGCGAATGATTATAACGTAATAGAAGTGAATATAGCAGGATATGGGTGAGAGAGATAGAGGGTTTACAGATTAGAGGAGTATTATGTACCGGCTCTAAATGTATGTCTGTATGTGACCTGGCAGAGTGTCAGAGTAAGAGCAGCCTCACATATCTGAAGAAACACACAGCTGATAAATCTGTCTGCTTTTGAGCTTCACTTTACGGATAGTCTAGAGTTTAAGATATTTGTATACAGTCACAATATTTTCTTCATAGACTTGATTTGAGATATATTGCATGAAATATTAAAGGAATGTTACAGGTTGAGCTTGAGGTCCCTCAGTTTAAGTCTATGCATTGCATTGCATGCTCAAACTCTAATGTAACTCTAACTTGATCCCGGGATATTCATTTAAGTTTTTGATCTTTCGCAATCTCTATTTGCTTTGCTTTTTACACATACAAGAGTTCAACAACATAGCTTAATTTATTGCACACTTTTATCATTTTGCAAACAGATCTTCACAGTAACGATGCCTAAGAGAGGAAAAGAAAACTGAAGCATTTGTTTTGCTCCGAAAACAGCCTCTTGGATCGTATTTACAGATATGTACAGAAACACTGAGAGTACTGGGAACATTTTTAAGTCTGTTTGGCTGATATAAGCCTTGACCATCTCTTATTCCTGCTAACAAAAATAAAAAAAAACACCTTTGAGTCCAAGCCACGGGCTACTAAAAGGTCTGTATGTGAATAAACCCAAACATTCAAGTTTCTTGAGCATTGCACAGGCACTGGGGTTAAACACACTTTACACAGAGCAGTCAGATTATCAAATCATCTTTATAATATCTGTAAGGAACAGGGACTTCATTTAAAGCGCAAAAATAAAAACTCAAATGCAAAATAAGACCTTAAACCCAACAAGATTTCCTCACAAATGTACTCTCTTTTAATAAATAGCATTGTGAGCTTTTAACGTATAACACACAACTACTTCCCAAAGGTATTCATTTAGAGACCAACAAAAATGACAGTTCAATGATGTGCGTATGAGTGGATGACGAGATTGGAAGTGGCAGTCACCACTGCTATAAAGATAAAAGGCACTCTATTGCCTTTTTGGCCATGGTTTACACAATACAAAACAAGTGAGAGCTGTTTGATACAGAATAATGGAATAATAACTTCAATAAGGTGAATATGTGAGCAATGCTGAAAAACCAAACAGAACAGAAGGAAACCACTTTCCAAGTCATTTGCTAACCAGTGCTGGATTCATGAATGATGCTTAAGAGAATAAGCTAAAGGCAGTTGTTGCTTCCTTTATTATGATCACAGCTGACAGGAAGTGACAGGTTTGGTTGTGTCAAATATAACATAACGCAACAAAGAAATAAATTAAGATATTCATGTAATACACCACTGATTATTAAACCATATTCAGTCATGGTTATTTGTGACATGACTTTTTCTTGAATATGTAAAAATACGTAAAATAGAGAACTCATTGTTGTTCAGTAATTAATGATGTTTTTATATCTTAAAGCGACTTTCATGAATCCAGCTCTAAAAGTCTAAGAGTCAAAATGTCTAAAATCATATTTGGAGAAGTGCAATGGAACACTACTACTGTTTAGATACGGATGTATGATCCCGCTGACATTACAGCACACAGGGAGATATTCACTGTTAAAAGGTTACTTCATCCTAAAACGAAAATGAACGCTTCGTCCGTCTTCAGAACACAATTTAAGGCATTTTTGATGAAAACCGGGAGGCTTGTGACTGTCCCGACGGTCCAGAGAAGCATGAAAGACATCCAAAGTGTTGAATGAAGTCATTATTTTTGTGTTATAACTGTACAAAAAGTACTCTCATAGTTTGACTTATACTATTATGGTTTAACCTTCAGAATTCATCACTCGGCCCTCAATGGGACAGTCACAAGCCTCTTGGTTTTCATCCAAATATCTTAAATTGTGTTCTTAAGACGAACCAAGCTTAAATGGATTTGGAACAACATGGGGCTAAGTGATTAATGACAAAATCTTTCATTTTGAGGTGGAGTAACCCTTTAATGCCAAACATTCGATTGTAAGTGAATGCATTAATGATTCCAAATGTCCATATTTCATGATACTAAAACCAGGTGTGTAAAACACAGTGTTTGATTCTCTCTGTTTATAATCACAGAACAACAAATGCTTGCACTTAGTACCATTATGTAGGCTCCCCAAACTGATTTTCAGGACACGTCTTCATAGACCATGAAACAGGAGCATTTGGTTTGCTATGTCATGTTCTGACCGCTGAGTGATGAACCGGATAAGTGATCAGATCCCACGTCTGACTGAATGGAACACAGCCTAACAGAAATATGTAAAGCAGGATTTTAGACCAGTGAGAGTTCACTGTTAACAAAAAAATAGACTCCTAAAAGAAAAAGAAACCAACCACATATCCTATCCAGAGGTGTCCAGTCCTGCTCCAATTAAACTCACCTGAACCAGCCAATCAAGCTCTATAGGCCTGCTAGAAACATCTAGGCAGGTTTTTTTGTGGTATATTATAGAACAGTGGCCCTGCAGGAGAAGGCTTGGACTTCCCTGGTCGTTGCTTATAAGCTGGTTAGGACAAAAACTAACATATAATGATTTATCGTTTGTTGTTTCCTGGTTAAGACCGATTGGTTTGTTTCATTCCCTCGAGCATGTGCCCTACTCTATAATCAAGCGCTGAAATCACTCCACCAGATGAAACTCGAGATACCTGCAGCGTGAAGTATGACTAACATCATTAACAACTTCCGCTAGCATAGCATCAGCCCGTCCTTAAGGTTCTCATTAAGAGAGAGCAGGTGTATTCAGCATGAGGTCTGAGATGGGAAACACTGACTGTGGGCACAGGACACCCGGAGAACCAATCAGTGTGATTCTCTCGCTCTCCACTGAGATGTTTAAACACGTGCTTCACCACTGAATAACCTCAAATGAAGCACGCACTTCACCTCCAAATCTCCCTAAGTGAAATAACAAACAGCGAATCTGACACGATGATTGAAGGCTTGATGGCACAATGGCGCGATTGAAGCGATGGCTTAGTTCGGATGATGTGGAATTGTGAACGCACAGAGGAGGATGGGTTTAAGTGTCCTTACACAGTAGCACTGCACTGCAGCACTATCATTAAAGCTTGTTTACGTGCCCTTATGTCGAAGACCTACATGAGCACAGTTGTGTATTTGAATATATAGATCTGAGTCTCGAAATCAACTCATCTGTACACTAGCCGACTCGAAATACGCAAAATGTCATAAATTATATCAGCGGGCTTGACAAATCAGGATGCAACAGAAAAGTGTGCACTGCAGCTCCGAGCACAGCTCAAACATGGCCGTCCAGAAACAACATCTTCGTCCCAGCGGTCCGCTTCTTCACAAACACAACAGGGTGGCTTCTCAGAGGCATTCAGGTGGCTAGTCGAGGAATTCACTGAATTCAGAGTGCGACTCGAGCACGAGCCTCTGCAGGGCTCATGGCGGGGGGCTGACTGGAGGGAACCGAGGTTTAGGCCTCACTACCTCCCTCCGTGTGCCTGGTGGTGGTGCGAGGAGGGCTGTCCGTCCAGGTCGTTCTCCACCACTGTGGGGAAGCCTTCTTTTTCCATGCAGTCGGCCAGCACCTTGAGCACCAGGCGCAGGCGGCGGTCCATGGCCTCCAGGTGAGGCCGGATGAGGATGGGTGCCAACTGGTCCTGCAGTAGCGACTCCTCCATTAGAGAGCTCAGCTTGAACTCTTCTTTAGCCAGCAGCTGTAGACGCAGGTAGGTTGACCTTTTCACTCTGAAAAGAGAAAACATGAAAAGATAAAATGCAGCATATGATTTGTTGAGTGTATGGACATTGAGATGGAATTGCAAGATCCAGTTCTAAAAATGGAATTTAAACCATAACGTGGAACGTCACGAGATTTGAACACATAACCTCTAGAGCTGATCACTTAGCAAGCATTTCATTAGATAAAAACTAGAAGGTCTTTAAGACAACCTGTCAAGAATTGCTTTAAATTAATAGAAATCTATTACAATTGTACTTTTCATAATAGTAATATTATTTAAGGAGTATCACATACATTTTCTTCCATGTTCTAAATGTAATAGTATTACCATAATTTTTATAAAAACAAAAAAAAATCTAAATTAAAATAGAAAATAAAGGTTTTAAAAGAAAAAAAAAATAATTTCATTATTATTGTAAAATAAATAAATAAATACATTTGTATTGTTGATTGTTACATTTTTATTAAATAATTATGTTACATAGAAAATTTAGGTAAAACTTCATATTAGTGTCTCTTAACTAGTTGCTTAGTGTGCATATTACTATAACATCAGCCATATCTTAGCAGTAATTACAGTAAACACATATTAATGCCTTATTCTACATCCCTAACCTACCCAATACATACAATTAACCACTACCTTACTTACTATTAATAACTATCTATTAATGAATTTATTCATGAAAAACACATATTTTATGGAAAAAAGGGGTTTCGTCCTTCAAATGTAATTTTGGTGACACTTTGGTGACTATTAAGTTGCTTATTAGCATGTCTATATTAACATATTGGCTACTGATTAGTAAAAAAAAAAAAAAAGCAGATATTATTTTACATGACCATATTCTACATCCCAAATTCGACCCAACACCTAAACCTAACAACTATCTTACTAACTATTAATAAGCATCAAATTAGGAGTTTACTGAGGGAAAAAAATTGTATAGATAATGGTTTGTTAATAGCGAGAACTGGACCTTAAAATAAAGTGTGACTGTACTTTTTGTTAAACTTTTAATAAATTGTTGTTAAACTACATGTGTTTATACAGTACTTACATTTCTTTAAACCAACAAAAAGTAAAATTGTACATATTTAGAAAAAATTTGAAAAAAAAAAAAAATACAAATAAAATGTAAGACGTAAATTTGTTTTGCATCAAACTACTTGAAAGGCGACCAAACTCTTATTTTTGCTGGATTTATTTTAAACAAGTGCAGAATTATCTTTTTTTAGAAAATTTTTTTAGAATGTGTTGTGCGCAAGATGCTATGAAAGACACAAGGCATGAGTGCAATAGACAACTGAACATAGACAACATAGAAAAATAACGTGAAAGTAGTCAAGTGGAATGCAAAACGTGTTTTATGAGAACTAAGAATAGTAAATTTCGCCACATGCAGAATGTTAACAACAAAGTGGAGTGTACTACGACCAGCTTGCAGATTTATGCAAATTGGGACACAGTCAGTGTTTTTTGCAGCCATTCATATAGATTGTTCCAGCAAGAAAACATCAGCCACAGGAAATAAATGTAAATGTGCAATAAAGGACACAGCTAGAATAACAGCGCACAGCAGACAGCAGGATGTGGTTGTGTCGGTGCTATACTGAATTACTGCACTGCAGTCACTCTCTCAGTTGGGAGGCTATTGCCTCAATTCAAGAGATGTCTGAAAGTGGAGAAAAACAATCTTACCTGCAGCACTGGGTCAAAGGGACCAGGATGGACATTTCATCATGTGAATGCTTTCCAAATCTGAGGGGTTAGAAAGAAACAGAAGTCAAATGTGATATTTTCAAATGGTTCTCTGGTGAAAAAGCGTGCTTAACTGTATTTATTTAATGTGTACTTGTAGTGTACTATTTTTCAAAAGACTGTACTTGCAGATAATATAATATTACTGAAATAAAGGCCACTTAAGTGCACTTAAAGAGATACACAATTACAACTTATTATAAATGTGCGCTCACAAATACATGACATACAAGTTTCAATAGAAATTAAGTTAGTTCGCTATAAATGTTCGTCAGTACATTTTGGCTATATTTCAAAATACAATAAAGGTAATCATAGAACTAGATATACTTGATGCCTACTTAGTGGCTCAAAAGCACTTCAGCTACATGTAGGTTCAGCTAAGTTTATCTATTACACATGTAAAATTTAATACATTAATATGCAAATAAGTGTCTAAAGACATTGCATTCAATTTACACTTCAGTATATTTTTATATTGTATATTACTGCCATAATAGTCTTAAAAACGCACAACAACCATTTCTGACATGCTATATTCATCCTGAAAAACCACATGCAAGTAATGGCAGAACAGCAACTTCAACAAAAGTACTGACAAATAAAGAGTAGTCTTTCATATAACTTCATGACATGACCTTGCAACTTATTTGTAGCAGTAAAACTCCATCAGAAATTCAGTTCGGTATAAATTTCACACAAATAGAAGGAAATAAATGCACATTTTGGTCGGGATTTAGATTAATCTGGCATTGAGAGACCTATGGCTTTACACAGTGGCCTACTTCAGTAACAAATGTAGAGAATGAAAAAGCAGGCACTTCAGTCGGGCAGAATGTCAGTTTAATCAAAATCCTTTATCTGTGCGAGCACCTGTGTGACTTCTACCCCCTGTGAGCCCTTCAACGGCACACATATTACACCCTGAGACATGATGCAATATGAATCTGACCTTCCACTCAACATCTACATATTCACGCCTCTTAAGATAGAAACACTCTGTTTCCATGGTTTCAGTGTAAAAAGGAAGTGGCTGTGGTGTCGTGTGGAGCAGCTTTGAGGAGCGAGGTGTGAAGGACGCCGATGCCGTTACACTATAATAAAAGCGGCTTACCCTCTGCCGTTGTCCAAATGAATAATGAAAGTCTCATTTCCAAACTTCTCAAAAGTCTCATAATGGTGGCGGTCCATGTTGCCTGCGAAAAAAGGAAATAAGGGGTGTGATATACAGGGATATTGATGTGGGATGTTAAAGTAATGGTAAAAGGTAGTTGAACATGAAAAAGAACAACCAAGTAATTTGTTTATGAGACTTTCTCTGCAAGCTTGTGAAAAATTAGCTGCAACTCATTTGCATTTAAAGAGACATGCTATAAAACAGTCTTTTTCTGCTTCTACTCAAAATAGGCATTTTCAACGATATAATAAATGATCTGTTTTTGAGATTTTAGGAACACCTGACACTTATAGTTCATATTGTGAATCAGGGCATTGTAGGTCTCCTTTAAGTTATTTTCAACAGATTCAAATTCTGCAGTTGAAAATTTTAGTCTTCTTCATGACTAATGTTGACACTTGAAACTGCTCGAGTTGACACTTAAATCAGAGTCTATATTTATCCACACACAAGTAGGGTTGGTTTCTACAGCACCAGGAACTTCTGATGAACAGGGAAATTCCCTCAGATCCAGGTTAACAGCCTTGCTCAAGGGCACACGGATCATGCACGGATCAAAACACTAGGAAGACACATTCAGAGACCACCCACACACTGCACTTAATGTCACTACCTTTGCATTTATCTTGCAATTGTGAATTTATTGAAAAGTAGATTTCATTCTTAACAAAGTGGTGGCTTTCTATCACTGAATGTATATCGTAAAACTGTCTTTATTTCTCAGAGGCTTTACACTTCTAGTTGTGGCTTTAAAACATGACTTTATCTCACAATGTGACTTTTATTATATGCATGACTTGTAATTATGGCTTTATATTTAAAGATTGTGAATATTTGTACCTTCCCACTGTGATTTACATCTTGTAGTATGACTTCTGCAATATATATCACAGTAACGTTTTTTTTAATCTTGCAGTATCTTTATTTCATGCGAGGTTACAGTAAATCCCCCAACTGTGACTCTTGCGCAGTTCAACTTTTTTTTTATGTTACAATGTGACTTTTTTAGAATCTTACAGTGTGTGTGACTGTTTTTTGTTATTGAGACTTTTTATCTTCCAGTTGTGTATTTTATCTTGCAGTGTGACTATATAAACAACAATATGATCTTTTTAAATCTTGCAGTGTGACTATATCCAACCCAGTCTCATAAGCAATTCGTACGTATTCGAACGAGGTGGCAAATTTGTGCCAATTCGTACAACCTCACTCGTACGATTTTGCACGATTTGTCTAAAATCACGTGATGGGTAGGTTTAGGGGCGGGGTCAAGTTTAGGTCACTCGTACAAATTCATACGAATTCCCGTCTCGTAAAATACGTAGGACTTAGAATAAATGGTATGAATTTGTACGAGTGAGGTCGTACAAATTCGTACGAATTAGCCACCTCGTAAAATACGTACAAATTGCCGTGAGATCAGGTTGCTATATCTCACAGCTCCGTCTCTCACAATGTGTTTGTTTTTTTTTAAACCAGGCAAAAATGGACTTTCATAGTTCATTGGCCATATTAGGCAAAGCTATTGGTTGGCCATTACACAACTTACATGAGACAGAATGCATTGGTTTTTCTTAGTTGCCACTACAGGGGCATGTTGTCACAAGAGTTACATCCAATTAACTGTTTGCATGGCAATAATGAAAAGTCTACATAAGCATTTAATCCCAAAAATTGTAAAGTAATTTTCTCTCCAGGTTCTTCTATATTTACGCAACATTTTTAAACACTTACCCATTAGAAAGTCAAAAATAGTCATGTCCATGATGTCCAGGAGTCGTGTGCCTCGGTCATATGGAGGAGTCTGTTTGACTTCATCACAGTAATCCGGATCCACTTCCCACCTTACAATAGAGAAAGCGACTAAGAAACTCACTTCACCTTTAAATTTGAGCTGCATTTTGTCCCTTCTCATATATAACCCTACTAGCTTACAACTGCCATCTCAAACAGGATGGCCCATTGTTTTACTGCACAGATAGGATTTCTCTGAGAGTAAGTGAGAAGCGCAGTAGTCTTTTTTGCTGATAAAGCCAGACTGTAGTTTAATGAAGATATGGGGTGGTGCATGGAGACCTGAGATAAAGCAGAGAAAAAGAGCTTACTCAGCTTTCTTGCGTTTGTGGTAGGAGCGGCGCCAGGGGTTCCTCCAGGTCTTGCGCTTAGCTAGTGCCAAGTCAGGAAGAAATGCAGCAAGGGAGCCCTCGATCTGGTCGGGCTTCCCACATAGGGCATGTTCTGTGGAGCAGTAGTAGGAGCACTCGCCGTAGAAGCAGATGTTGTTGGCTGCAGAGGTAATGAAGAAAAGGTCTTAGGAACAAGAAAACTGTTCTTGGGGGTCTTATAATTGGACCACCAGTGAAACAAAGACAAAGGATGGGGAAAAAGGGTTTTCAAGCACACAATGTTAATAGCTCATTGATCGCCAATTACTGGGTTTGAACCTACAACCTTTCCCAAGATATTTAAGTTTTTTTTTTTTTACTGACACACTGATTTTTAATGAATACTTAATCTTATCTTTTGGTTTGCATTTATCAAGTTAAATCACAATAATTAATCAATGATTAATTAAATATCTAAATCAAACTCCCCTCAAATCCTAAAAATACATTGTATGTATCTATGTTGCAGAAAAAAAACCATCATCATAACGCCAAGTCCTACCATCCAACATGATGGTAAACACATTTGACGGCAACAACATGTTATGAAAATCTTTTGTGCAGCCTTGTTTATAGTGCTAATACAGTTTGTAGAAAATGTTTTTGAAATAGGTGACTTCTCCAGATGTGCTTTTATGTGATGAAGCATGTCAGTGATCTAAAATGCTCGGATTCACCAAGGGCTCATTAAACGCTGCTGTTTAGCCAATGATGAATCATTGTGTATAACGCCTTTTTCAAATGTTTCCTGACACGGCTCCCCGGGGGAAGAGGAGCCCTTTCACTCGTTCCCACAAAAACACATTTGTCATGAAAAGTGGAGGCAGAATGCTAATGATAGCCCTGCAGAGAAAGAATATGGCCAATCTGTGTGCCTCATCCGAACACTTACATCATCTAAATGTCGGTAATTTAGCTGCCAAACTTGCTGCACGTGTGTTTTTGCATGCTTGTTACTCCCCAATTAAAGGCTGTAATTAGCCTAGCATCTTGGCTGGGTGTTGTTAGCTGGTCTACGGCTGGTCTACTGAACCCTTTGTGTGCCAATATTTGTCACAGCATGTAATTGGTTAGTTTGATGGCTCTTTATAGACTTTTCAAGCTGTTAAAAAAGGAATACAAGGTCATAGCAAGATGCTAACATGCTAACCTATGCAACAGATTTAGCTAATCCTAACATTTCAACAAAACACAGGCACAGGGGAGTTTGTCATGAAACTGAATGACTGTTTCTGATTCTCAGAAATGCGGATTTTCCCATTGTCTGAACTCTATATGCGTGAGAAGTTAACCTGGCCTGTTGGAGTTGAAGAAAAGGCCCCGGCGGAAGTCACTCATACCTGGGGATACGAAGAATGTTCGCCAGAGCTTTTTGTCACGGGTCACGTCTCGGATCTCCCGTGTCATGTTCACCAGCCTGCCTGCCACCGGGGGAACTCTCCGGAAATCCAGGACTCTGTGCCACAAACAAACGACATTGTCAAGCGATTCATTACCAGATACAACACCTGTGGTCTTTCTTGTTCAGTTCACAGGCTGCTTCATGAGAACAGTGATGCCAGACATTCAATTTCTTGCCGCATTCAATAATAAGGAAGCAAACAATAAAGACCATAGCAAATCCATAGAATAAAGCCACTTTTGCCCAAGTGGCTGGGTAACGATTTTTTCTTCAAGGTGCTAATGCTAAGCAACTGAGCCCACTCTTTACTCACTGGCTTTATGACACCTCTGTGATTTCTCTTGATTAGACTTTTATTGGCGTTTTAGCATCTGGCCACACACCGTAGGATATAAATGGCCTCTAGTTTCTCTTTCATTTTGACTTTCCTGTGTACTTGTGTTGGGCAAAAGTCAGAATTTGATCTTTTTGAATTATGAGTGAGCTTTTAATTAAACTGGCCACATGCCTCACAAGAAGCTGAATTGGAATGACAAGAATACATTTATCCTTTTTTTTTTCTAAAGACATTTTGCATAAGATTTTTAATAGAAACACACAAATATGCATTATTGTTATATGATTTTTTCCCCTTTAATATATAGTCATGCTATGGGATGGAATTATGTTTTTTTGTGTGTTTTACTGTTTTACACAACAAACAGGACAACAATAATGAAGATAGGGGAAAAATAATTACAATAATGGAAGTATGTTTTTGAATACGATGTGAGCGTTTTAACAGAGTGGGTCATTTTCAGCGATAAAACCTTATGTTTTACTCTTTTCTTCACTTAAAAATAAAGCATGGCTTTAGAAGATTTGAAATGCAACTTTGTAATGCTTTTAAACTGCTTTTTATGGCCAGTTTTTGAAGTAAGAAGCTGTGACTGTCCTGATATTTACCTGTTACATGTTTTATATTGTTTAGAAGTTCAGAGGTTTAGGGTAGGGGTGGGTTTAGGTGCTCCAAAGAAATATAGATTTATATAAAATATTAAAATATTATATAAATATAATATAATGATTTTTTATAATTTGATAATATATCAAATATTAAATGAATTAACAATTAAAGTAGAAATGAAATTCTATAATAAATGAACAGACAATTTATTTTTGTTATACATCACCAAAACATGGCATAATACAATTTTAATAAAAGTAAACTGATTAAAAATAAACATTTGATATTTAGTTTGGAGACCAATTTTCACTATTAACAAATTCAATAATTAATTAACCCAATAAACTAATAGATTGCTGTTTATTGCCAGGGGCTTAGCTCCTGCTCTCTATGAATTGTTTACGTGTTTGTGTCTGTTGTCATGGTGGTTTATTGTTGGCTTTGCCCCCTGACCTAGTTTTACATGTATTTAACCCGGATGTTTTTGTGTGTCGTCACGGTCCATTTGCACTGTCAACCCGTTAGTTTCTCCACCCGTGTTCCCGTGTTTCTATTGTCTGTTTGGATTTATCACTGCCAACCCCTGCTCTCCCCGGATTTACGCCTTTGTCTCGCCCCACGAGACATATTTATTGTTGTCGACTCTTGCACGGACTCTGACTATTCTCTTGCCTCGTCTCTGATGCCCACGATTGCCGGTAATGACCCTCTACGCCTGTCTGTTTCTGCTCTGTGTCTTCCAAGAATGAACCGTGACGACACACAAAAACATCCAGGTTAATTACACGTAAAACTAGGTCAGGGGGTGGAGCCAACAATAAAACACCATGACAACAGACAAGCGGGGCGGAGACATGAGTTCATTGATATGAATCTATGAGTGAAAACAAACACAAACATTCACAATTCATGGACAGCTGGAGTGCTATCCAAAGCTGTGATGACACATCCAGCTGATCATTACAGCACCAAATTCTGGGCCCTATGCACAAGCAGTGGCCATGGGCCCCGTAAACTCAAGGTTTACCTATGACACCTTTTAATACATCAATCAACTGATGCATTTACACAAAATATTAGCATTCACATTAGTTAACAACATTTATTGTGATCTTAAAATTATATTTAATAGAAAATAAAATTTCACTTCTCAGGGGCCCTCCCCCCACTTGGGGCCCTGGTAATTTAGTCCCACTTTTCACCCAACTATGACGGCCCTGCTTATTGCTAGTTTGTTGTAGTTGCCATTGTTGCATTATTAGTAATGCCTTATTATAAGTACTAATATATAGCCAGTATGCCAGTAATATGCATGCTTATAACTTGTTGAGAGAATTGGTCCCTGAACTAAAAAATACCATGGTCAATTTACTAAATTTAATTAAATTAATACTAAATATAAATATCTGCAGGAGTGTGAAACAGTAATTTTTAATAAAGCATTTGCTCTTAATGTGGTGAATATAATAACATATTTATAGGCAATTGATACTGAAAAATCAAAGCATTATTAAGGAATGCACTTACAAGATTTTCCATATTTTCCATAATTCCATTTCAGTTTCACTTCTTTACATTCAAACATATAAAATTTGCATCCTGTTTGCAGTTTACAATTCTTTCTGAATTCAATTCTGAATGGTGCACACATATGCTGGAGGTTTTGTTCATCTCTCAGTCTTTGTCTGTGTTTAGTGGGCCACCTCTGAGAAAATCCCACATCGTGTGCTGCATGGGCTCCTGGCCCCTGAGAGACAGAAACCCAAGCCTTTGAAATGTAACCATTCAGGGGTCGCAAGTTGCAGAGTCACTCTGGACGCAGGGCGACAAAGAGCCCAGTGTAGAAACAGTGCATTCTAGGAACATTCTGTCAGAGCTTTGTGGAAATAAGCCACAGTGTAACGGCAAGTAAGTGGTTTGCATTTAAGTTGAGAGTACTGTAGAAGCAAAGCATTTCTTGTAAAATCCAGTTGTTTCTCTCAAACTAATAGAATATCAATATACCATTTCACTAGCAAAGTGTTATCACTCAGCTGGCAATGAATTGGCTTATCATACAATGCTTTTTCCTCCTCTAAATAAAATACATCATGAACATGACAGGCTCCTCAAATGAGAGCAACAACGTCCTGGAAGAAATGGAGTGGGTCTGACAAGCTCAATTAGCTCTCTGACTCCACAAAGCCTCTCTCTGTGGGGCTTCTTGTTAAAGTCAGCGGTGAGTTTCTTCTGACTTCTGACTGCACTCACATGCACCTTGTTACTCTCGGAGTAACTGTAAGGTGTATTGACTCTATCGCACTAAGTGCTTTTCAGGCCGTTGTCCAAAAGTCTTGAGTGACATGCGCAGAGCGGCGAGAATATAATAAGAGTTGGTTTGGCTCTCTGACATCACAATGGCGCGAGCGCTCTCATGCGTAAATGTGAAATGTAGAGATGTGTGTGTGTGTGTGTGTGTGTGTGTGTTTATGTTTTTTTTTTCTCAGGCCAACGTTCATTCCAGGGCAGTATTAGAGCTCTACAGGTGTTTTCAGTGAAAGAACTGGGAGGAAGCCAAGCTAAAGGTCTCTGTAAGGGGAATTTCCTCTTAAAGACTTCTGGGGTGGATGAATGGGGTTTGGGTGAGTGGCATGCAGGCTAAGGGTTGTGAGAGTATACCAGACATGCTCCATATACAACACAATAATGTTGGTGGGGCATAAAATAAAATAAATGTTCAATATACACAATGACATAGCATTTGTTTAATAATGGACTTTAACTAGTTCGCATGATGGTGTCCGTCCTTTCCCTCTTGTTTTGTCAGTTTGTGGTCGTAAACGTTCATGAAGTGTCAATTTCTGGTTTCTCCTTCT
>JAUCMT010000068.1:20432519-20457123 GCA_032357475.1 Enteromius thamalakanensis
TTTTTTTAAACAAGCATTGATTATGCGTGACACGGTCTCAATTTGCGGGACGCATGAATTGGGCTTCAAACGCTGTGAGCACGCGCTACGCGGGACGGGTGGTCACCCTAGGGGCGGGGTTATGTTTAGGTCATTCGTACAAATTCATACGAATTGCCATCTCGTAAAATGAGTACGACTTAGAATAAATCGTATGAATTCGTACGAGTGAGGTCGTACAAATTCGTATGAATTAGCCACATCGTAAAATACGTACGAATTACCGTAAGATCAGGTTGGATTAACATATAGAGTTGTTCTCTCTTTGCAGCTATAACAGCTCCCACTTTTCAACAAGATGTTTTTTGGAATTTTTGCTCTTTATCCATGGAGCATTTGAAAGGTGAGGTACTAATGTTGGACCAGACATTCTGGTTTGCAAGTTCATCACAAAGGAATTTTATTGGGGTTGAGGTCGGGGATTTGTGTGGGCAAGTCAGGTTGTTCCATACCTCATCCAACCATGTCTTCATGCTTAAAGCGCAAACTGTTCCCTCAAAGCATTGTCCAAAATATCTTGATATGCAGATAAAGATTTTCATTCACTAGAAGTAAGGGGCCAAGCCACACCTCCATACCATTATTTCTCCTTCACCAAAATTTACAGTTGGCACAATGAATTCATGCAGGTAACGTTCTACTGGTATCTACTGTCCCAAACCCAGTCTCAAAAAGAGAATTGGGATTCGTCACAGAGTCCAGTAGGGGTGTGCTTTACACCAATTCAATTCGCACCATGCACCTTAGCACTCTGTCACTTTGCACGGTCTTCTACTTTGTGGTAGAGTTTCTGCTGTTCCTAAATGCATCCGTTTTCCAATATACCATGTATAGCTGACCAATGAATATCAAGCAAGGATGACATTTCAGGAACTGTATTGCAAAGCACCATGCTTGACATCACTGAACTCCAAGTTTATACACCTGTAGCAAGGGGTATGACTGAAATGCTTGAATTTAATAATCAAATGTTGTCTATTTTTATCCATGTAGTGTATATTTTTGTGTACAAATTCAGTGATTTCAATAGGAATAGAACTGTATGCAAGGGTGAAAGATTTCAAATTTCACAATGCATTCAACCAACAGAAACCTCATTGGTTTTCATTAACATCTGCTTTTATCATCTCTACACAATTAAAAAGGAACAAAGCATTTTTTTTGTCTTTAAAAGTCCAAATTTCAAAAGTTACAAAATATTATTTATTTTTGGAGTTTGACAGCCTTTGGTTACTTTCTTTTCTAATTGTGTGGAAAAGATTTATCATTTTTTAAAATATTGTCTTTTATTGTCCACTAAAGACCGATAAAACTTTTAAATGTAGTAAAAAAAGGCATATATTAGTAGCTCATGTAGCTAACTAATGCTAACATTCTTTTTTTGGGGGGGTGAAATAATTTATGAAAAAAAAAAACTAGAAAATGTATCCTCTTTATAAGCCCCTTTTGTTTTGATTTAGCCATCTCTTGATGTGGGAGAGACGGACAGAAGGGAGGGCAGGTAAATCAGTCACAAAAACCTTGCAAACAGAATATGCTGAACTGGCTATATGCATAATTGGCTCTGCGATGCAAACCGAAATACTAATAAAATCTCTGGTCTGGAAACAAGCCTTCTAAGAAGACAATAAGAAATGTGGCCTGGAAGTCATAAACAATATTGACTTTAAACAAAATGATATTTTTGCTGTGTCACTAAGGTGACTGAGACAGCCAAACAGTAATTGTATGACTCATCTTTTTGCCACTGAGTTTTTGGACGGTAATGTATGTGAGATCTGAATATTGCAACATCAGCAAACAGAGATGCTAACTTATTCAAAGTCCAGTGTGAATTTTCTCTCTGATCCACCTTTCAAAAATGTTTTTAAAGCAAACCAATTTCTTTTTAAAATTGGTTTCGCCACTTTTTAAGAGAAACGTTTTGGCATTACACGCAGAGTCAATTTATTTTTTATAATACTTTAAGAAAGTATAAGCAAGAGGTTGCATCCAGAAATTCTGCAAATTGTTTGCACATCTCTATTTTTATGTATTCAGTTATTAATCTGGTAACATTCGTCAAAATGGAAGCGATTATGAAATGGCAATATCTGTTTTTGAGCAAGAGTTTAGTTTAAATAATTTTTACATTTAGCTATCTTTTAATTTTAGACATTTTTAATGGAGTGACTGAACAAAACCATCCTTTTACAGTCAGGCGGCCAGATTAAACGTCAATATGAAAACTTTCATTCAATTCTACTTCCAAAATATGATGGTTATTTAACAAGAAAAATCGTACGACAGGCCTCAACGTTTTCCATTGGAAATGATTAGATTGTGAATGTGCTCTGTATGACAGGTGGTTGAAGAGGAGAGATGGAAAAAGAAGAGATACTGATTTCATTTGAAAAGATATTACATTTTGATTAAATATTACAAAGACAATTTTCTTTATATAACATATGCTGATGTATAATCATGCCATCCATGTGTATTAAAAAAGCAAAAGGATCACATCGACTCAGACATTACAAATGGCTTTACAGAAGAAAACCTCCCACCGAAGTAAGCAGGTTTATAATTGCAAATCCTAAAATAATAATGGCATATCATCAAGGAATAGCGACAGCTGTCAGTCAGCTAAATCAGCAGCACACGGCAGCACATCCAGATGGTTTTATCCCACCACAGATGTCCCAAACCATGCACTGAGAGTGCCAGAGCTTCAACACACCAGTTTTTCCCTCCCTGTTCTTGTTTTTCCTCTCTGTTTTTGCTGTGTCCTCCCAGTGTTTCCCACAGGTATTAAGAAGTCAGTGCCACCTGCTCAAACTCGGTGACCCGTGGTGCTGGAGGGGCTGAGGGCAACACCTCAACACTGTAACCAACACCTGAAACCTTTAAGCAGGTCATGAATTCTCCCTGAGCGCTCAGACACACAGAAACGAGCTCCAGAGGCCGGCCCGCCTAAGCAGAACCTCCTTGAGTCCTGTCCATACTCCTGCAGGCAGATTCAGGGGAGGGATCTATCATTCGGGACGTAATCCCGGATATGGTTACTGCTTCAGTGACAGGACTGATTGTTAGAGCCCATGTGTAGACTGTGCTGGAGGGGACAGGATAGCGGCTCATGTTTGACCTGAGCTCACCATCTCTCACGTCGAGATAGAAAGAAAGATAGAGCTAAATAAAAAAAGAAAGCATAAAGGAAACCTAAGATATAAGGCAAGTATGAGGAAAAAACACAAGAGAACTACCAGTAAAAAAAAGAGGAATTAGAGATGAGATGAGGGTCTAGGCAGGTCAGTAATACGAAGCAAAGTTCTACATCCATCCTAAGAGATCAAAGATTTCAGAAACCGAAAGAAAAGAAAATCTCGACGGAATAACAGATTCGTGCAAAAGGCCTGAAAATGTAAGGACGAAACATTAGTGTCTTCAGAAGGCTTACCCGAGGCTTACGTAAGCCAGCGCAAAGCATATTATACAGTTTTATCTGCTTATGAGGTTCCCAACCTAATTCAGACAAACAAATCTTTCATACAACTGTTGCAGTGTTTTTTTCCCCCTTTCTGTTTGTTATTCTGGGTGCCCTTTCTTTCATATATAACTTCATTATTAAGAAATTATGCATTATGAATGTGTATATATACAGTATATATATATATATATATATATATATATATATATATATTATCAGCATATTAGAATGGTTTTTGAAGGATCATTTGACATTGAAGACTGAAGTAATTCTGCTTTGCCATCAGAAATAAGCTACATGTATAAAATATAGTCATTTTCAAAATATTAGTTCATACTGTATTTTGATTAAATAAATTAAGCAACGTGAGCATATAAGAGACCCCAAATATTTACATAGTATATTTGTCATTTATATATTATTGGATCATAAAACTAAATATTGCATTTTAAATAATAAATACAATTTTGGAGCCATTGAAACCTAGTTCAAATGTAAGGAAAGCTACATGAAAATGAGTTTTAAATGATGTCTGCCATATGTCTGGATAACTGGATTGGCTGCGCTTGGAAATCAGTGAAACCTGACATATTTTCTTAAGCTCTGTAATTAATGCAGCAATGATTTTTAGGGTCTCGTTTAACTCTGAGATGCAATTACGTTTTCGGGAAGCATGTTCAAGTCTCCGACCTTAAAGTATGATTAATAACTAGTGAAGAGGTTAGTGCTGATGGGATGCTGCAACAGCTCATGTCAGACATGCAACAAAAGAAGAGGATGTTTCGAGTGACTTTTTTGTCGCAAACGCTTTGCTTCATGACTTTAACATACATTAAGAGACATACGATAATTAGAAGCAACGCAAAATACCGCCGTAATTATATTCCAGGGTTAAGAAAATTAAGGGTCATTGTGATTTTTAATTAGAATTGCCCTAGGGCGCCCAAAGAAGATTATAGTACATTGATTTAATTTCTTTCTCTCTTGCCGTGCTAAACCTTTTTCTCACCAAATATAATTGACATTTTCCCCAGGCTGTAGCTTCCTGACGCGTGGAGATTCAAGCTCGTGTCAGTGTTTACAGCATGTCGCAGTTCCCACCCAGCATGACTTAAGGTCTTTTCTACTGTCACCTTCATCATTCTGACCAAAGTTTGCCTTTTTAACGCTGACTTATTTAGAGTTGTCTCTAAGTCTGACGTCACTTTAGACCCCAGACCGATGGACTACAAGGATCTGTGTAAACAAAGCAATCCTACCAGTGGCTGCCCTTCTGTAAATTGGAGCGGCCCCCAGACATCCCAGCATCCACTCTGACTCCCTGTGTCTGTCTGAAAGGAGTGTGAAGCCTGGACATATGTCAGTAGGTTGTTTTTCTGCTGGTGTGCC
This sequence comes from Enteromius thamalakanensis, assembly GCA_032357475.1. NCBI lineage: Eukaryota > Metazoa > Chordata > Actinopteri > Cypriniformes > Cyprinidae > Enteromius > Enteromius thamalakanensis. The sequence continues at coordinate 20,437,414 of JAUCMT010000068.1, forward strand.
ACTGTGAGAGCGCATATGGATAACATGCTTCTCGAGGTCTCTTTAATTAACAAGGGAGAGAGTGAACACTAGCTGAGAATCTAAAGGGGAAAAACCGAAATGAATGAAGCGACAGAGCCAGACTCCAGCTCAGCACTCGAGACCCCTGAGGCTCAAAGCACTAATTGCAATTCACAGACTCAGAAATACCTCGAAGAACAGACCAGTCATTGTCTATTCTATGCATAGACTTCATTTTTTTTTGCTTAAATATTCTTAGAATGTTCTAGTCAGCGTTCCTTGCACCAAATTAGGTTTTCCTTTTCCATACTTTTTGACACTTTTGAATTAAACAGGCTTTGTAGCTACTGTATCTTTAAAAGTTCTATATGCAAATTATCCTCTACTAAAATTCTCATTATCCAACCATGACACAGTGTTTATTTTCATACAAATTCCTATCATTTAAATTGTTGGAATACATACAGGTACTAGGCATGTGTGAGATCGTACAAATAAAGGAGGAAACCAATTCAGTAAATTAGTTACAAATCGCTATAGAATTATGTTGATTTTAGCATGACCACAGTGTTGCTTAAATGTGTAAAAGCACAAGTTAACCCCTCTGTAGGACAATTATGAGGAAACCTGTGATGAATAAATCATCCAAAAAAGCAAATTACAACATGCTCGTTCATCATTTCAGAGAATTTATGTTAAGGAGAAAGCTGCTGACTGAATGAATGACACTGCTTTATTTAGTTTTGTGTAAATAAACCATAGTAACCTGACATTAATTGCTATTGCAATATGTTACTTTAGCAGAAGTTATTACTCTTCCATCTGCACAGGTCAGTAACGCCAATTTTACTAAAGTTTTGGGAATCTGCTGCAGCTATAGTTCATTTTTCCAGCAGAGCATCATACTATGGTAGCAAAGCAGCGAAGGATGTAGTTAAATGGGAAACGTGCCCCAGAGCTGGCCAAGTTGCTGAATAGCGAATGCAATGAGACACACCTGAAGTTAATAATGCTGCGTTACCATTAAATGCAGCGTGCGGCACTTCTTTAGAGACCAATTTCTTCTCCCTGCATGCATAATGGAAGGGAGTGGGTAGGGAATCCTGTAAGATGGAAAAGTCACAAGCCTTCACAATTTGACATTTGAAAAACTTTGTAAGAGAAATAATTCAACTAGCTCCATCCTGTGAGACTTGATGAATGGTTGCTTCAACTTTTTCAACATCGTCAAACTCGAGCACGTTCCTTTACTCTGTTCACAAGGCTTGCTAGAGAATATCAAACCCCATGAAAGCTTCTTTGTAGCTCAGAGGTTCCCATCCGCTACCACAGACCTTCTTCGATCTCTGAGGAAATATGGTGAACCATATCTTCAGCAGGGACCTTTACATAATTCATAATCCTCATCTTGAAATGGATTTCTTAGAAGGCATCTGTGGAAATAATTTTTTTCCCTTTTTGCTGGCAGTGCATAGAGCGATGAGAGGAAGCCAAGGTGGCATTGAATGAGCTACCGACCGAGCTACTGAATGGAAATAAGAATAATACAAACACATTCCAGTTCATCGCAACCAATCATAAAGGGATCAAATTAAAGTTGATTATATTCTTTGTTTAGTACATTTTTATGAATGCTGAGTTTAGTGCCAGTGGACACACACCGCAAGCACTTGTAACATACGCTTCTGGAGCATTATTGGTCTGTGGAGCTAAGGTCCAGTTACCCACTGTTCTCCAGATTTGTGCTTTTTGCTGGTTTCCTCAAGTGAATTGAATCTTATCAAATTTGCAAACTGGTTTTCCTTTTAAGTAGCAGCTCAAAAGAACAATTAATTTATTGACTGATTAATCTGGTTTAGGTTGGTAACAGTTCACTGTAGAACAAGAAAATCTCTTCATATCTTCACAAGATGAACAAAGGTCTCACAGGTTTGGAATGAGAGTGAAAAATCAATACAGAATTTTCTTTTTTGTGAACTATTCCTTTAAAGGCAGACGTACACGGTGCGTTTTTTGAGGTCGTATGAGCTCACATGAGATTTTTTTTTTTTTTGGTAATCGGAGGAAATCGTCTCTTCTCGTATGGTCGGGGCTCGTACTGTATGGTGGGTGAGAAATTACGAGACGAGCAGAGTGCTCTTCCCGACCACACAATCCTTTTTAAACATGTCAAAAAAAAAAGATGACAAACTCGCTGAACCCTAGCAAGAACAGTGAGCGCCGTATAATTTATCGAGCAGCATTTAAAATAACATGATAAATAGTATTAATCCATAAAAAACTGTCAATATTGATTTCATTCTCTGCCCTTCAGCCAAACTCTTTGCCATGCCCTTTGTTTTCTTTTTTCTCCGCAAGCCATTGCTGCCACAAAGAAAAGGATCTCTTCCTCAGAGCCCATGTTCTTGGTGCGGAACTTCGTGAATGTGATTGTCTCGGAAATCGGCAGGTTTTAAAATCGTGCCACGTACCACTGCCTCCGTAAACAAAGTCACTCGTGATGTGTGCATGGCCATACGTTCTTCCGACTGTCTAAACTTGCACCGTGTACGGCCACCTTAAGGTGTAATGTAGACATTTTATAACTTTTTTACTTGGTAGTGCAACCATAGCTTACAACTAGGGCAGGGACTTTAACGCATTAATTTAGATGAATAAATTACAAAAAAATATTGCGTTAAATTTTAATCGCATTTATTTTTGCACCGCGGAACGTTTCTAACTGGATGAGTTTCGGCGGACCAATTATACTGGAGCACCAACTAGCATTTCTAATTCTCTGAATGTACTTGAAAGTAGTGATGAACTGATCCAGATCAACCGATATGTTTGCTCGTTTTGTCAGTAAAGTCATCCTGTAATCAGCGGTAAATGCCATCAGGTGTGTGATTTCAGTATGTAGTATATACGGCTCAATGTGAAATCACGCACGGCACAATATTGGTCTGTTGGAATTGGTTGAACAAAAATAAACAATATTTTGCTGCATAAGCTTTTGTACTCAGTCATTATTTAATGGTATACTAAAAACCCTTATTTTAACCCTCTTAAAATTAGACTTGTGAGTTTATATCTCACAATTCTGAGAAGAAAAGTCCAAATTGCGACACTATATCACACAATTCCGGCTTTTTTTCTTGTAATTGTGATTAAAAAAAATGTGAGTATTGTGAGATAAAAAGTCGCAATAACCTTTTTTTATTCATTAGTGGAAACGGGCTTCCATTTGTTCCTCATGTAGATAACTAGAAAAATACTGTTTATGGAGCTTTTGAATATCCTTCAAAATCTCCCTCATTGTTTTCCACAGACACAAAATGAGGCTTAATTAATAATGACAGGTTTTTCACAACTAAAGATGTTCCAATATACAAAATACAACAATATAAACATAATTTATAACACATCATTTATATCATTTATTACAATTCCATTAGAAATAGCAGAAACTGCTGGAAGAAAAAAAAAATCTGCACTACATTTTCAGGTAAAGCAGCATGGCCCCTAAATTTTACATTAAAAAACCAATGTGTTTACATTACTCCGACTTATTTATTTCTCAGATAAAGTTCTTTTTTCTGCTGTTCATCTGTTATCGCCCCACACTCCAACAGCGAAGCCTCTCAACTGAGCGGCACAGCAAGTAAATAACAAACGGCTCTGGAAAGTTAATGGATGTGTATTGTCAGCCATGGAGGGACCGGCGGTCCATTGAAGATACACACAAGCAAACCATTACAGCAAGACCAGATAATGAAAGCACAATCACAGTTTAAGAGCACCACGGGCTGGTCATTTTTCCTCGTTCCTAAGCTCTTTGTGTGCAGAGGCCAGATTTACCGGAATAATGGGCAGCATGGATCCAGAAGAATTCCCCTCCCGAGAGCCGCAGTCAAAGGCCTCAATCCTTCATGGCTTCAGAGAGCACACAGAAGGATGGATGAGGTGTTAGAGGAGGAGAGGGCAGGCGAGGAGACGCTTGGTGTTTTAGCATTACTTCCTGGGCTAACAGCCAGCTTTGGTATTAAAATATGAGTGCCCAACTAAAGCCGAGAGAGGGCGGCGAGCAGTGATCAGGAGCATTAATGATGACAAGCCCAACCACTTCCAGCTTCTTAACTCTGATAGCCATCTTAAGCACTTTTCCTGTGTCTTTCCCAGCACACAAAATCAATTGGTGTTTATCAAGCTCCTATCCCTGCACCATCTTGTATATCGAGTTGTGGTCTTTTAGCATGCAGTGTGCACCGGTCCAGGGATTGATGGCGATCCGAGTTGCTGCGCCTGGCAAAATTGCAGGATCTGCAAGAGGCTCATCTGAGCGCTTGACAGCAAATGAGAACACGTCTAAAAAAAACCCTGTTCTTCCACCTGAGGGCTGACTTTACATTCTAATCTCACAGGCATTTTTGTTTAAATGAGAAAACACTACAGACGAAACAGAGCCACGCTTCCATCACGCTTTCAATTTAAAGGTGTCGTTGTTACCGGGAGGAGCTGACGGAACATCTCTAAAAAGACATGCCTCAAACTGTCTCGACACTGGTTCTTACTGCAAACCACACAGAAGCTGAATATAGTACACCTGCCTTGGGTTCAGAGACACAGAATGGACATAATTGGAGGGTGAAAAAAAGCTGAGAAATATATACTGACCACAACAATCTCCTTTCTTAATAAATGTCTGTGGTCTTATTGTGCGCAATTCATCAGTGCATGTTGATCTTAAGAAAAAAAGATACTTTCTCATAATCTTTCATCAAAATGTAATTACTTTCTCTGTCTCTGAAACAACTTTATGCTGATGTAACCAAAGTTGCACTGGGAAAAATAATATGTAAGGAATAATGTACAGTCAGTAATGAACATTTTTTTCTGCTAAATATTCTGCTTTGCTTCAGAAATACACCATTTTATTGCATCACATATGCAGTTTCATGTTGTTTAATACTACAGAAGTGTAGGTTTTAAGCAATAAATGCAGCTGGAAAGCTGGATATTGCACCATACCAACCTAATTTATATGACCAACTGGTAGCTGGTTTGTTGCTGGTCAAGCTAATGAATAGTTTGGGCAAACCAATGGCACTTTTAGAGCAGGTAATAATAACTGGCTTGGAGAAATTAATAACAATTTTAGACCAGCTAATGACCAGCTTGAACTAGCAACTTATTATCTTGAAGCAAAAATAAATAAGTACTGTAAAATAAGCGAATGCCCAATTTTGACAAACCAATAACCATTTTATACCAGATAATGACCACATTGGACCAATAATTGGTTATTTAGGCCATCTTAGTGCACTAAAAACTAGCTTGCACTAACTATCACCGTTTAATACCATCACATGACCAGCGTTGAGCAATTAATATCCATTTTAGACCAGCTACTGACAATCCCAGACCAGCTAATGACCAGTTTTAACCAATAAATTACCATTTTATACCAGCTAATGACCAGCTTGGACCATTTAATTACAATTACTGACAATCTTAGTGCACCACAACCTAGCTTGCACCAACTAATAACCATTTTAGACCAGCTAATGACCATCTCAGACCAGACAGTGACTAGTTTGGGACTAGTTAATGACAATCTTAGAGGAGCAAAAAACAGCTCGGACCAACTAATAACCATTTTAAGCTTGCTAATGACCACCTTGGGAAATGTAAGAATCATTTTAGACCAGCAATGCGTGCAGGCAATTTTTGAGACCGCGCAGACAGTCCGTGTGCAACAGGTGAATGTACAATGCACAATGTATGATCTGTGAGATGAATGTTGAGACAACGCAAATCATGCAGGTACTACTCATGTGTCAAGCTTGTTCGTACGCACTTATCTGTGGTTGAGTATACTTTTTAAAGCTGTGTGTGAGATCGAACGGGACACAGAAAGTGGCCCATACCTGGGCATTTACTTTATGGACATTGAAGGTGGAGAGAGCGCTGGTTATTCACTCCCCCCACCCACAATCCCTGGCCGGACCTGGGACTCAAACTGTAACCTTTGGGTTACAAGTCGACAACTCCAAGATTTTTTTCAAATTAATTTTGCAGCCCTACTACTGACCTGCTTAAACTAACTAATGGCAATCTCAGAGCAATGAAACTGCTTGGACCAACTAAAAGCAATTTTAAACCAGCTAATGACCAGCTTGGACCATTTTAAACCATTTTAAACAGCCATTGACCATCCCAGATCAACAGATAGGGCCCAAAGCTAGCTAAAGACAATCTTAGAGCAGCAAAAATACAGCTTGGACCAAGCAATAATCATTTTAAACCAGCAAATGACCAGCTTGAACCAATTAATGACCACTTTTGGTCTATTAATGACAAACTCTGAGCCGAAAAAATAGCTTCGACCAATTCGTTCAGCTAGAAGCCAGGTAAATCCATTTTAGATCAGCTGGAAGCTAGATACCAAAACACAAGTATCTGAATTTTGGTTCAGTTGATTGGCTGAGTTGTAAAGAGGCCAGTATTAACTAGAAATAATCTGAATCTCATTTGGGCAGATGTGCTCTGCTGGCCATCTCCTCTATAAAGTTATCCTCTCAGACAAACTCCTATTGACTCTTAACATTTGACTAATGAATCTCAGCAGAGTTGCTCTCTTTCTATTTGCACAGCACTGAAGGCTTTTGGAAAAGCTTTTTTTTTTAACCAAGTTTCAGAAATTTAAAGACTTTTGAGAGTTTTGACTATATAAATTCGGAAACAGTTTCAAGATGTGAGAATCTCGCAGCTGCTAGGAGTCTGATCAACAAATCTAGTGAGAATGAGAAAGACAAACGGCGACACAAAGAAAGAAACAGCGAGAGAGTGAGAGAGAGAGAAAGAGATATGGAGAAAACATATTCTGTCAACTCTCCATCTGTGTCTACTTAAACAAACTGCATGTGCCACAAAAACTACCACAATAATAGGGTGGCTTTTCACAGCTTTCAATTTTGGGCTCTTTCCACAGAGTTCAACAACAACAACAACAACCTAAGAATACACTGCACCCCCCCCACCCCTCCCGGCAACTGTCACTCTCTTAATTAAAACAGCCTGCTGCTCATTAAAATGTCATTTACTGGTGGCACATGATTCATAAAAGAATTGCTGTTGATTTAGAATCTTTTATTTAGCTGACAGATGATTGGTTAAATTTTTTTTGAAATGCAGATGTTTCTCGTTTTTTAACATTCTGTCTTCCGGGATCCAAAAGTGCTCAATTTCAGACCCTGAACAACAAAAATGCTTGTCACTTATTGCACAATAGCGCAGAAATGCAATTAGCTAATTCATGTAAATTAAAAAGAGAGAAAAATATTAATCATCAGTCAATATCACAAAAATACAGGTCCTTCACGATGCCATAAAAGAGCCTTTTTGTCTAAATGGATCCATAAAGAACATCTGAAGAACCTTTCTATTTCACAAAAGGTTCTTTGTGGTGAAAGAAGTTTCTTCAGATTATAAAAAGATAAGAAAGTCATGATTTTTTTAAAGAACCTTATACAGAATGGTTCTTTGTAGAACCAAAATGGTTATTGGCAACTAATTGGAAGCACTTTCAATCCATTGTCAACAGTGAACATTGCTTTTCCAATGCATATTTTTGTAACATGAAGCACAAATATGAGCCCTATAGCTATGAATACTTCCTATATAATGGAAAACATTCTTAGATTTGAACATCTTGAGGGAGCACTCTCTTTTTATTCCTCTGGTACAATGTTAGTAAACCCATCATCTTCTCTCTACAATTTCTAAAACTGTATCTACTTCATAAATAGAACAAATGCATAAACAGCATTTAGTGGATTGTGGTCTTGGTGGAATGCGGGCGGATGGTGGTGGCTTTCCAGGATAAAGGGCTTTTAAAAAAAGACTTGTTTTTCCCTTTCGTATACTGAGAACTGTTCACTGCTGGAACTGAATTCGAAGATTCTTTCAGGTCCTTCTGGGTATCAGAGCTATACTTCTACACTGAGGTCCCTTGAAGGAATTTTCAGGCAATAGGCTCCAAATACAAGTAACACACTGAGGCCTCTCAATGGTGTTTGCTTGATTACTGCAAAGCTTACTCCTTTAGTTCCAGGAAAAGCATAACGTGCTTGAAGAACTTGTCAGCAATTGCAAGCAAGGGCTAAAACACTTCTCAAATAAAGCCATTTAGGCAAGATTGCTGAGGGGCTTTAGCACCATTTTAACAAATCATTTTGTTCCACCTCTAACTGTGAGCCGAGTTAGGAAGAAAAATCTGTTCAAAAAAAGTTCAGCTGTGCCTTAAAGCATAACAGTTCATGAAAAAGACAATGGCTTAATGTCCAGGAAAATTGCAGCTAGGACTTATCGAAGTATTAAATACTCGCTGTAAGTTACCTTTGGGTTGTTCTGACAACATAAAATAAAGAAACATGCAACGATTTCATAAAGCTTTTCATTTGGCTGTTAGGTTTATAAAGAAACCACATTGGAAATATGTGCTTTCAAAACGAAATGTTCAGAGAGTTACTTAAAAACACCTGTTTACATATATATGTGTCAGAAGCCAGCAAGCAGGAGCTGTGCAGGTAAATCTCCCCTGATCTCAAAAAGAGGCGCTAACCAATTGATGCCAGAGGTCATGGCCTCCTTTTTAGAGCCTCCCATGCCAGAGACCTGGGTTCGAGACCTGCTCAGAAAAAGAATGAGTCGTAATGAAAGTACACAATCATAAATATTAAAATAAACACTGAATATTATCAAAAGACTTATTTTAGCTTCATTAACCAGCACTAATTGCAGCTCTGCAGAAGCAGGGTGAAACAACCAAGATGTAGGATTACATTACTTCAGCTTTGACCAAGTGATACCTGACCCAATGATCAGAGATCTGACTATCTCCTGGCTAGAATGAGCAAAAAGAAAGGGTTTGTGTAGAGATAATGATTGCTACACTCCTTCATGCTTGAGAAAATAGCATAATTAAGATGCAGTTGGAGCATATTGCAGTACTCGGGTAACTTTGAGAAGCCTTGGCCTCTCTAACTATTTTTCTTCATTAAGACATCGCTCTTAGTCCTACGCTTAAGTGTGGGATTGTATTCCTTCATTTATTAAAGTTTTGTCGTTTTACTTGGAGGTAAAACAGTGGTTAGAGATGTTCTTCTTGTAAATGGAGATTAGAAGTGAAATCTAACGCCATGGCACTGATTTAATGATCACAAAGTGCAGAAATGAATCCATTTTTTCTGAATGTGCACTGAAACTTTCCTTGGGTAATTTAAATGTATTCATCCATAACATTTAGCATAATTGAAAACGCCTCACATCTAAATGAATCCACCATTAGCATGAGCGGAAACACAAGTTACATTTTTAGCACCCATGCACGATAAAATACACAAACAGGTTGGCATAATCACAGACATTAAATCTCCCCGTACAATTAGGGGGCAATTACTGATGGAAATTTTAATAAAGCATGTACGTTACGATGTGAAGTGGCTTAAGCTTAGTGGGTCTTAAAGATGTTCTGTCTCTTCTGGCAACACTTTACCGTTCTTTGTCCCTAACCTTATTCTTTAGAGTCTCGCTTATGAGGCTGAATGTGCAGGTTATCAGACGTTTCTGCACATCCCAGATTACTGGGGCCTGACTTGCTCTCAGGGAAGCTGTATCTGTTCTTTCCATTAAAATGAGAGGATTAATGAACTTGTCTGGAGATAATTTCAAACGCAAAGCCTAGAGATCACCGATTTGTCAGTTGGTGTGGGCCATTATTATACGCCACATTTTTTCTCATCTTGAATCTGATAATAATGCAGAGTCACTTAAACAGATTTCAGAACTGAAAATTGGTTAAAAAAAGGCATCAGGGGCTGTCAAGGTCCAAGAAAAAAAACGCATTACACTCATACAGAGTCTTTATGGTGCTTTTCCAATCTCTGATTGTGTTTTGAAGAAGAAGGAAAAAAAGATATCTAGGTGAACTGGTGCCATAGGGTTTATCAAAATCTTTGTTGTAGATGCCATCAAACAAGTAATGCATTGAGGCGGTCATGTACTTACAGTAGAGGTATGCGGGTCAGTGCACAACACTTTCCCATAGACCTCCACTTTAAATAAATTTCTGTCAACATGTTTTTGTTTGCACAAACTGGAGATGAGTCAAAATGTGGAAGTCGGCAGCCAGCCACAGATGATGTTGATTGAGCTTAATTTGTATTAAATCTGAAGCACTCCTTTAAGCCACCACAGGCACTCTGTGGCTTTACACTTGCACACTAGTCGAGCTAGTAGCTGCGGTGCAAGACTGTATGCATTGCTTTTCATAAATTAAACAATAGAAGGGATTCGCATATATCTGAAAATCATACCAAAAAAAAAAAAAGGATAGACATTCTGGAAATAGTTTTAAATGATGAGGACAAGGTGATGCGGGTTGGAAGTAGAAACACAAGATGAGACAAGACTTTAGTGAGAACACTTCCTGTTTTAACAGCACTGGAAAAAGAGCAAGATGGAAAGAAAATTTGGTCACACTTTATATTAGGTGGCCTTTACTACTATGCACTCACATCAATGGGATGCGTCAACGGTGTAATTATTAATGTAATTAAGTTTTTTTTTTTTTTTTATATAAGTACAATGTAAAAATGCATAAGTGCATTGTACCATATGATTATTTTAAATGTCAGTACATGGTAATAAAGACTAAAATTTAAAATGAGGAATGTACTGGTAGCATAATATGCTAGAAACGTGAGTTTGACTGGCATCTGCTGTGATGAGACGGCATGGACGGATCAATTTTAATGCAGCTATCATACACAATGAACCATCTGCATTCTCAGCCATCATTTATGATGGACAGATCACAGATGGATCAGGGTGGTGCTATAATGATGTGACAAATATGCTCAAAACTTTTCAAAAATCTCATTATAATGTTCTAGAAATGTTTTGATGTAAAACGCATTTTGATGTAAAAAATTATTGTAAAAAGTCCCTTAAGTTCACACTGCTGTTTCAGTGCTTCAGTAGTTACTCCTACCTCGTTGTCTGCAGGGGTGGAGGTTTTTTTAAGTTCAGTGATTAATTGTGACACACATTTCCCCGTGTCACATACAATTCAGCAGATCTGAGGGCAAAGAGACGCAACTGAAGATTTGAGACAGAAAAAGAGCTGAAGAGAAAGGAAGAGAGACAGTTAAAGAGGGTAGGAGAAAGAGACAGGTAGAATAAATGAAAGAGATACAGGAAGTAGAGGAAGAGACAGGAAGAGAAGAAGAATAGAGAGAGATTGGCAAAGTCGGAGGGTCAGAGAAAAAGTGGAAAGCGAGGAAGAAAACAAGTAGAAATGAAGAAAGGGAGGAAAAGAGAGATAGACAGCTAAAGAGCGAGGAAGAGAGAGGTAGATTAAAAAAAGAGAGGAAAAATAGTAGACAATGACAAAAAAAGAAGGAGAACAACAAATAGAGAGGAAGGAAGAGAGATAACCAGGTAAAGAAGGAAGGAGAGTTAGAGAGGTAAAGGGATGAGCAGATTGAGAGGGTCAGAATAATAAGTTGAGAGGCAGTGAGAAAAAGAGAGATAGTTGTGGAGAGGGAGGATAAAAGTTGTGAAGAGGCTGACAAAGAGAGGCAGGAAGAAAAGCAGAGAGGCAGGAGAAAATGAGAGCAACAGGTAGTGAGATAGGCAAGTCAAAATTTGGGGGCAGGTAGAGAGACAAGTGGACATTGAGAGAGATACGCAGACATAGACAGAGTGAGGCAGACAGGAAAAGGGGAACTGAGGCCAGTAAACGTATGTTCATGAGAGAGAGAGAGAGAGAGAGAGAGAGAAAGAGAGAGGGTTGTTATCTGAGCGTGTTTTGACTGCCTGCCATCTTACAGATGGAATCACAAAGAGGGGAATGAGAGATGAGGGGTGGGCAGAGGGTCACACTCGTTGAGCAGCCCAAACTGAAACTAAAACACAATGCTGAGATTGTGAAGCAGGAACCGCTCGACTCTACAGCAGACGTAGTTCCCAGCATTATATGCGGCGTCTGAAGCATGGCTGACGGGGGAGGTGTGGTGGAATCTGACCAAAATAAAACACAACATGTTCCAAATCAGGTGTTTCCGAGGGGAAGATGAGCCTTTCTTCAATCTCAACTGATTCCGCAAATATTTTTGAACGAGTATGTACTGCATTCCAAAACTCAGAGCTAACAAATTGATCTCTAATGTGCCAGTAAAAGCCACAGTGAATAACCGATGCCCTGCCAGAAAGGCGAAAACTCTCTAACAGGACGATCATCTGTGAAATATGACTCAGGGCTGTTTGATAGCACAACTCCTGTTGGTTGGCTGCCTGGTGCATAACAACATGCTATCAAGGAGATAAATTGTACTGTGGTTGTTTTCAAGGAAGATGAGGAGGAACTGAAAGAAGGGCTAGCGCTCACAGAACTCAGAGCTAGCATTAGATTTTGCCTTTGTGACTGAAGCTGAGTCACCAAGCTGGTACAGCAGGACTGCCCATGTTTACAGTGGCCTTCTGGAAGTATTGTTCCTGTTCCTATTCATATTAATAGGAATAACAATGAAGAAGACAAAGGTACTTTTGAAAAGGCAATGAACAATTCATAAAGTATTGTGAATTATGCAATCAAATTAGCAACAGTAACACTTTGCTGTAAATCAGGGGTGTCCAGTCCTGCTCCTGGGAGGCTATTTAGCTCAACCCCCAATGAAACACACCTGGACCAGGTAAACAAGGTGATACTTAGCATACTAGAAACTTCTAGTCAGGTGTGTGGAGGAAAGTTGGAGCTAAACTCTGCAGGACAGTTTGGACACCTCTGTTATAAATCAAAATACTGTGGCAGACCTCACTCCACTGCACTTAAAAGGCCATATTAGTGATTCAATTGGCTATTTTTTTCTGTGCTATCTTCCTTGTTAGCACACCTGCATCTCACACTGCTTGATGTTGGTTCACATTCCACCTGTTGTGGGACGAGTAGGACCAGTTTTACTAGTGCTGTGACCTGGATAGAAGTTTTAGGGGGGTGAATGTAACAGAGGCCAGCTAGAAAAGGCTGTGCAGATAAACCTCACTCTTCTGGTCTTGAAAGGCATTTTAGCGACTGAAACTAGAGGCTGCATACTTTAATCACCCAAGCTGATTGATGTTGGTTTGAATCCCACAATTTCAGTGGTGACGTGACCCGGATGCGAGTGAGCTTTAGAGCTGTGCAGGTAAATCTCACTCATATGGTTTTGAAAGGTGTGTTAGCGACTGACACTAAAAGTTGCACCCTTTAGCCTCCAATGATGGTTGATGTTGGCTTGAATTGGACCAATATCAGTGGTGCTGCTATCCGGATGGGAGTTGATTTAAATTGCATAATTATGCGTGCCTATCTGTTTGAATTACATTTTTTATCACTAAGGTAGCATTGATTTAAAGTTGGTTCATTTAAAAAAAAATAATAGCTTAGATGTAGTAAACTACTTTTACCATGTTGCTGCAACTTAGCTTGCTTCATTTCTCAGAGTAGTAGCTTTAGTGTAGTTAAGCTTAATTTAATGTAGAGTAACTTATAGCTTAGCTCAATACATTTTCTAAGTAGCTTGCCCAACACTGAGTATAACTATACTATTGTATATTTAATAACTAGGTACAATAGTATTGCTTTTGTAAAGGCAGTTTTTCAAAATAGGACTTTCAGCCTTAAGATCTCAACACTTGCGATTCACCACACACACGCGCACACTCCAAGTCCCCATTCAGCTGAGCAGAGAAACAGACTTCCCTCTGTGCACAGAACCTGGATCAGTGCAGAAAGCCGTGCAGCTGTGTGAGACAGCTGTCAGGAATAAGGCAGACAATGCGCTTTGACATGTTGATTCACTGCTTGCTGGCTACGAGCAGCCTGCATCGCTTCAGAAATGCATGCATTAATGGAGGTTTCTTCCACCCTCCTCGGGGGTTCCAGCATAAATGATTTCTGCTTGGAAGACTTGGAAAACACACAGACACGACTGGATAACTTGGGTTTAACCACCGACTTTGGCGGGTTGCTCTTGTGGCAAGCAGGCAAACCAGAACTTGCAGCAGGAAGAATCTAACATAACATTTGTCGTTCTTTTACAGATATGAAAGTGATGTGGATAAACCTAACAACACAGTTTCAGTTTCATGTGGGAAAAGCAATAAGCCATTAGCAGATTGCATTATTAATGGTTCATTTCACACTTTTGAGTGCTCTAAAAAACTAAAATGGTCAAACATAAACCTCAAATGTTTAGTGATATATATTGCTTGCAAATGGAAAAAAAAGCCAATTACATGCTATTAATGAAGAAAGATGCTAATGATAACCATCCCAAGCCCTTGGCTCACAGACTAAACATTTTGTCCTCAGCATTTTATGTTGTCTAGATCTGACTGCATCATCAACAATCTGTTGCAGTCAGATTTGACATTCTGTAATCCCCAAACATCATGTCTTTCAGCAGGTCCCACGTCTGCCACTCTTAAAAATCCTACCCTTCTCCACACACAACGCATAAATGCATCACTTCAGCTTAACTTCCTGCCACAGCTGAGGGCTCAGACAGTATGCACTAAACATTACCCCAGTTGTCATATTTCATGGAGTTTGACATGTGAACTGCCGTAACAGGATTTGAACCAAAAATATTCTAAGCCTCTTTCACTATATCAGAATGTTTCAATATGAGATCCAGTGTGGCAAATGTACTGTTTTTATTTATTTATTTTAAATACGCTTATCCATTGACCATAAAACATTTTTTATCATGCATCTTTATTTTTTCTTTCCTGTCCATATTTTTAATCAGCAAATTCTCTAATTTTTTCATTTTCCATGACAAAACGCCTCTAAAGCTGGTAATAAACCTGAATTTTCCAACTGGCTTCTCCATCTGGATTCCACAACAACACAGATAAACCCTGCTTAGTCTGAAAGTCCCCGATGCAGGTTTTAACATGCATTGTGCTTTAGCAAAATGATTCCCCATGTCATAAATCATGCATTAACAGCATTAAGCTACCTGCAATCTGTCCCAATACGTACCATGAACACAACAGAACCACAGAGATACCATTGCAGTGACAATCAGACAAAAAGTATGTGGATGATGGTATCTGCCTTGGTGAGCTCCATGTAATATTCTACATAACATGAACATATTCTGCATTATAGCGTTGAATGCACAACAGCTGTAGCTGAAAATATATTCTCTGTTGCTGCCGTGAGAGTTCATATCAAAGCACTGCATTTCATAACCAATACGAGGAAGAAAAAAAAAAATCATTAACATCAAAGGAGTGGAAAACTCAAACTTGGCTCTTAGCTTAAAGATCCACAAGCTTTTTTGCTGTGTGAGACTTTTTGTTCCTGTTAAGACACATTTAGTCTAGCATACACTTTAAAGAGCTGCTCACCGACCAAACTTCTAGCTGGTGAATAAAACGAGAGCTGTTTGAGGGTTCATAACAGTGTTTAAATCAAACATGCTTTGTGTTTCTCAAGCAACAACCTTTACAGTTCTGGAGCAATCTTCCTATTAACCAGTCATTGGTTTTTTAGAGGTCATGATAAGATCCTGGAGTCAGAGAGTGAATTGCGGAGGGATCTGATAATAAACAGAGGAAGTCAAAACAAAAAGTAGTTGTGCATGTGCACTTTGAAAATGCAGTTATCCAAAGCATTTGCATTCAATGCATGTTTTATAAGTTCACATGTTCCCTCAGAATTGAAATGAGAAACAACAAATATTACACTGCAGAAATGAGAATAAATTGATAAACACCATTAGATAAACACTGATTTGATTTTCACCCCAAATCTAGTTGTGTTTATAGATTTTGTGGCCTACGCACCTTATTTTTAAACTTCTATTAACCACAAGTTAAAATTAGAGCTCATTAAACTAAAGTTTTTGAAGACTTGTCTGGAGGAACCTTCCCATGAACCAATCATGTTCAAGTTCCATTTTTAGAATTAGCGCTAATGCTAAAACTGGAATGCTGTTACATGAACAGCAAAAGATGTTGATCCAGGAACACTTTCTGGTAATTCATGTTGTGCACATAAATGCAAACAATCTCAAGATCTCATTCACAGTCTCTCATTGTTGTAACTTGACGGATTACTGGAAGGTATCTACCTCAAACAACAACTTGTCTCCTTCCTTCTCTTATAACATTTAGTTTATTCTTTTTAAAAAGTATATTATTTCTTTAATAGGCTCTCCTTTTTAAAGTGTTTTTCCTGTCTCTCAGTCTTTTTCTAATCTTAACCCTCTCTCCTTTCTCATTCCATGGCGATCAGTAGCATTCATAGCTGTGGTGTGGAATAATTAAACCTTTCAGAGAGCATGGCTTTTCTGTAAAGTACAGCTAGTCCTTCCACATTTTGATGGGATGAGTGCTTTTCCATCGCACAAGTCCCACCGGCTGGCCTCTGAATGAACATGGAGAAGGTAGAGTGAAAGGTTGCACAATGATTTATTGCTGCATTTGCACCTAGATTCCAGTCAGATAACTCAAGTTCAATAAACCCCTCTCACATACACACACGCGTGGCTTTCTAAGACTGCAGGAACCGGAGCTGTTAGCCCTCCATGCGCCTGCAGATAGATTAGCATCCAGCTCAAAGCAGCAGCACATCAAAAGAAGCTTTGATGCTTAGTACGGCTGCACAGAGGGGCAGGTGAGGGAAAGGGTGTCGTCAACGAGGATTCTGGGAAATACTCTCAGCATTTAGAGCTGTAGAAATCTATAGCCTTCTCTGAGTGGGATATATGTAGAGCCTGAGAAAAGGGGGAAACCTGCAGCTTTATTTGTGATGAAAAAGTGCGTGGTTGCTGCAGCGAGTGTGGCCGTGTGCTCTGGAGGTTCAGTGGTTTGAGTTTTGGACCATGTGGAAGGCCATTAATGTCAAAGATATGATGAATAGATGATTCTTCAAGCTTAGTACTTGGTATTTAGTTTTTAACCGCGATCGTTCAAGGCAGAAACGGAGAAATGAATGCCAGAAGTTAATTAACACTTCAAAAGTATGATTGCTCAAAACTTGTGAAATGCAACTAAGAAGAACTCAATCTAATCTGTCAGTTATGTCCGTCTAATATTATGATTTTATTACATGCATTGTTAAACACCACTAAAATACTGTCTCCTTTCATGATCTTTCTTGAGTACTTAACAGAAAACATGCAGTACATAGTGTTCAGTTTTTTGTGTGTTAGCATAAGTTATGCTAGCTAATGTGTATCATAATTATCAATCATATAAACCTCCTAAATCATAAAGAGACAGTGATGACCTTCTCATCTCTAGTCATGACCGATCTAGTCCAACCCAGTCGCACGGCAGGTCGTGACAATATCACGAAATTAGCCTAAAATCTATTAATACTACGTAGTAATACTACGATCCCATTGGATGCATCCTTTCGTGCGGGACTCACGAAAGTCGAGTAAGAATCGTGTCCGTGCCACGAAAACGTGCGATTGGCTGTCTAGTCATGCAATCGTGACCCAGTTTGTTTTCTTGCTTCCATGCATGCAGTATGCTGTGTTTTCTGCAAACTGGCAACCCGGACTGTTGAAATATTACTATGTAAACTAATATAACTGTAGAAATGTTTCCACTTCCTAGCTTCAAAACTAAAATAAAAATCAATTAAATTTGAATTACTGCTGTGATGGAGGAACTAACTCATCTAAACTCACCACAGGAAAAGATAAAGATACATTAAAAAAGCATCTAGCTTGGCTAATAGTTCCGCACAATACACTATTGTACACCAATGGATCAAACCACAATGAATTTATCCTGGCCTAAGCCAGTCATTTTTTCAGCAGGGAGTGCTAATCCAAACATGCATAAGCCACCTTGTCTGGTGTATGAATTGGGCATCTCCTGATGCTGCTGTTGTGCAATGACTGTGTGTGTGTTTTTAGCCACCAACTGTTTGTGTCTGTAGCCACCAAGAAAGACTAAGAAATCACAGATGGCAATGACAAAGCATAATCAAAAAAAACAACGGCAAAAAGGTTTTCCTCTGGGTGGAAGCAATCAAGCATCCCCTAGCAATTATTTGATCACAAATGAGTCAGGTAGCCCTGGCAGTGTTGTTTCAACAGAGGGAATATGGCAGACACACTCCGTCGATCCGCCCTGTTTTATGTGTGGCTGCTAGAGCTTCTGCTGGCAAATATCCCCGAGAGCGTGTGATAGTGTCTCACAGTTTTTAATTAATACGTAAGCCTGGCGATGTTAATTAAAACCAGACTGATCATTACCCACCAGGAAAGATCATACGGATGCTTGTGCTGCCGGCCAACTGTAAAGCCGAATACAATGGAGGAGTTACTCTAATAAGCATTAAGCTCAGGTGCAGTCTTTAGGGGCTTAAAGAATTATTTTTAAAAAGAGGATTTTTAGGTAAATAACTGATTATTCAATTTTTCTTTGCTTTGTTATACACCCAAAAGGGCTCGGGGCATAAAGCGACAGTCCATACTGAAATGTTACAGAATCCCTGAGTGAAAATGATTGAGCCACCCTCACAAGATTCCAAACCTGAATTCATTTCATAAAAAAAAAAAAATACTAAAATTCCATGTAGAACACAAAAAAGATGTTTTGAGGAAAGCTGGTAACCAATACAATATTGTATAAAATGCTGGTAATCAAAAGTATATTTTGATGAATGTTGGTAACAAAAATATATATTTTATAGACCTTTGGTAACCAAAAATATATTTTTAATAATATTTGTAACAAAAGATATATATTTATATATATGAATGTTGGAAACCAAAAATATATTTTTGAAGAAAATTGGTGAGAAAAAAGATTCAAGAGTGGTGGTTACCAAAATAATTTCTGAAGAATGTTGGCAACCAAACATTTAGGTTCAAACTGACTTCCATATTTTTCCATTCCATGTAAACATGACTCAAAACAGAGCGGCTATCAACATTCTTCAAAATATATTTTTGGTTACCAGCATTCTTCAAAATATCTTCTTATCTTGCTCCACAAATGAAACGCATACAGTTTTTAAACAAAACGAGGGTGAATAAATGATGGCAGCGTTTTCTTTTTCGAACAAATTATCCCATTAAGGCCTAAGAGTTCTAAAAATGACGTGAGTTCAAACTGATGCCTCATTTGTTAACCTCATTCTATTTTTAAAATACTTCTCATTTTCACATTTACCATATACCATAATCATCTTGGTCAACATCCAAAAGCAGAACAACATGTTTTTGTTGCAACACAAAAGGATTGGTCCACGTCTCTTAAATACACTTGGAATAAAAGTATGCAGGGTAAACTCTGGAAAAACTGGTTCTTACTAAACTGAAAGACTGCAGTTTCACTTACTTCATAGGTTTGAACAGGGCTTGTCCGTAGTTTTGGAATGACATGATGAGCTTCAGCTGAGTGCCACCTGACTTCATAGCTGTGAAGGAAACATAATTACTGTAACACCAGCCGACCAGCTTTCTAAAAACAAGACAATATGCACACACCCACACACATTTACATTTTACATTTACATTTATTCATTTAGCAGACGCTTTTATCCAAAGCGACGTACAAGTGGGGAAACAGAAAGCAATTAGTCTTAAAGAGGCAAAAGCAACTTAGAAAGTGCACATAATACTGCATAGTAGGCAATGTTTAGATAAG
>JAUCMT010000068.1:20457223-20468712 GCA_032357475.1 Enteromius thamalakanensis
GTGTAATAAGCGGGATAATATACAGGCAGCCGGTAGTTATCGCGAAATAAGCCCCTTCAGCGTGATACAAGACCCTCTGCTTCGCGTCGGGTCCTGATCACACTGTCGGGCTTATCTGAAAATGGAAAACAAGAGTTTGCGCCTGCGCGGCAGTACCAGAGACTCGCTAAAGTTTGTCCAAGAAGTCGCTAGATTTGTCACTTGTCGCTTTTTTGGAAACATTTCGTCAAGGGGGTCTGAAAAGTCGCTAAATCTAGCGACAAAGTCAATAAGTTCTTTTTCACAGCCTCTTCCATTGTCAAAGATAATGTGTATTGCGTGGTTACGTAACGTGCAACGTCACTTGATCTCAACCGCGATTAAAACGATTCTATCGGTTGACAAATTTCTACCGGTTAATCGTCTCTACCGGTATATCGCCCACCCCTAATTGTGATTGTAAGTTATACCATGAAAAACGTCCTCATGGTGACCTGAGAACTCCAGGTAGTAAAAAGCCCCTGATATCCCTTCAAAGGAAGGTAAACAGACTTTAATAAGAATGAACAAATGAACCACATGGGTGTTTCATCACAAATGAAGTCCCTTGAAGGTGTGCACAAGCGGTTTGTGTGTGTACAGGCCTTTGGCAGCTTAAGTTAGTCACAACAAATCATATTTACTACAAAGCGAATAATCCACCGAAATTACACCATACTGTCTACAGTGAAGTGATGTTTCTCACGGCTCTCCCAGCAGGGGCTGTGTCAGTGCATGTTTGGCAATACCCGTTTAAATGCCAGATCCAGACAGTCTAGTTCTGGAAGTCCTAAAACTACAAGAGAAGTCAGAATACTGACCTTAGATCAGCAGAAAACAATTTTGTCAGGCTGATTAATGAGATTGGACAGCAAAGATGGCTGATACGGCTTTACCTTGAGTAATCCAGAAATTCTGTATCATATTTCCCCAGAGGGCACCTGTGCAATTCTGCAGCAGTAAAGTCTTATTGAACTCATTAGCTGAGCAGAGACACGTCAGTTGGAACCAAGCCATAATGCCGTAGCTCTTAGTGTTATTATCTGGTGGATCTGGGTCTACACATACACAAATAAGTATTGTTAAACCACACATCTTTTGCTTCAATCCCTGGAGAACTTCTCTGTTTGTTTGATTAAATCCATCCTATTTTTGCTAAATGTGTCAAGCAAAACACTATTTTAGTCATTTTTGCAATGCACTGCAATTACAACAGTTATTCATCGAGTGCTAAATTTATAACCTTAATTAATTCTAATATGACTGAAATTAGCTCCAGGAAAGTGCTATTTGTTCCAGAGGCTGCACTGAAACACACTTTAAAAAGTGAACAAAGACTTTATAGATGTACCATAGGGAGTGAACAGTGATATTTTTATATTAAATATCTTCTCCTATCCCTGTTTAAAATGCAGAAAACTATAATTAAGCCATTTGTAACTTTATGAAACATTACTATATTTGAATGTGTTAAATTACAACTTCAGCATTAAAAAATATGTAATTACAAATATATGTTTTAATACGAAAACCATATTGCAACATAAATTAAATATAAGTGGGTCAAAAAAGCACCTGCTTCCAGCTAATTTATTTTAATATAAATTTAAACTATAATCCATTTTCATATAATTTTAAAGTATACAATTCCCATAACAAGTACTTTCTTTAAAAGCTAAAGTGTGCTTCTTTTTTGCAAAGTTGGTGCAGATATTGCATCACTATTAAATAGTATTTTTAATTCAAATAAATAATTTTTATTTAGATGTCAGCTACCACACAAAGCCAACGGGAATTTGATGTTTGCAGATATAGTTTCTGAAATCAGAGAGTGTTTCATGAGAGCATCGCAATACAGATGTCTCACACCGCACAGGGCTGGAAAAAACAAGTCACGTAAGATCTTCAGGTGGACTTTCAGGGACTAATGGAGGAAGAGTAGTTGTCAATCATACTTTCTCTTGGGAATAAAAGGACGTGTGCGTATGCCGCTCCTGCCTAACTCTGCCTACAGAAATAGGTCCTGATGTTCACTAGCCATCTCAAGTGCCTGGGTGCATGCACACATAAACATGTCTATGCGGATCATTCTGTACACCTCACAAACTTCTAAATAAAATACTTCCAAATGGCACTTTCCACTTTCCACAGGGTCTGAAGTGCTTCCAACTGAAGTTGAATATTTCTTTTTTAAGCAAATGACGAGGGAGATGCTTCTTATCCTTCAGAAATGAGAACCTCAGACTAAATACTATATTATATGAAATATTATAGTAGTATTATATTATTTTAGTAAGTGTAGAAGCCCAATTCCGAAACTAAATTAGTTACAATTTGAAATTATGACATATTTATGACATGAAATTGTGATATAGGTTTTTGATGCCTTTTAACGTCATAATTATTAATTAAAAAGTTGAAATGAGGATTTTAAAAGTCACAACACAAGTTGTCTAATGAATTGTACAGAGTAATCTGTGGAAAGATGAAGATGAAATGGCTTAAAACTGTTTGGAGGACAACGTTTATTACATATTTTTATTAATAAAGCATACAGTTTACAATAGAGGCAAGCAGAATATACCCCAAAATTATTATGTTAAGCATTTTCTACCTCGTTTACCACCATTATAAACTAAGAAAACACTTAATGTGGTTTAATGGAAGAAATCTTTATTTCAAATATATATAACTGTCTTCTTCCATTAGGCTTCTGTGTGGTAAGAAAAAAAAAGTCACTTATGTTACTTAAAATGTTATGTTAAGTTGTGCACTGAACCTGGTCCTCCAATATCACAGTTTTAAGCATTTTAGAATATCCCACATATTCCTAAACTTCGTAATTCATTAGACACAATCTAGCAGAAACAATCTTATGTCAGACAAAGTCAAATCATAAGGTCATTCTGAGAATTCTGACCTCTTTATATGTTAGAATTTTGACTTTGTAAGTCACGATTTTGTTTTATTGTTAATTACAACTTCATAGATCATAATTTTCAACTTTTTTTAACTTAAGTTAATTTTTAACTTTTTATGCTGTAATTATGACAAGTATGTCATGATTTTTTATGACTAAGAATATTTATGACTTAGACAAGAGTTTTATTTTCGATTGCTACCGTTTATCTATGGCAAAAACGCAAACGCCGTCATCACTGCTTGAGCTGAAAGGAGAATGAGCACTTGAGCACAATCGTCTTCTTTCCTATTGGCTGTCGCACTGAAAAGTCGCTCTTCATTTGCATAAAGTTGAGAGATTCTGAACTTTGTTACAGTCGCTCGCGGCCCCTGTCGCTCTTGTCGCCAGATATTGCTAGCTTCTCCATTGAAATGAATAGGATCGTATCGCTTTGTCGCTGAGTGTCGTGTGTAGTGTGAACGGGGCTTTAGATAATTATCTAGATATATAATAATTTATGTAAATTCTCACTGCTACAAATATGCCAATATATGTGATTTGTGCATTTTATGCTTTTAAAAACTAATGAGATGGTGTGCTATATTAATGGAAAGTGCAAATATTCACAAGCAATCCTAGTTTCCTCATTTCACACGCACACAAGCATTGCACATACATCCAAAAAAGCCTGACAAGCAATCATTGTAATTCAACCACAATTACACTTTGCAAACCATTGACCTACTTGGCTCATGTCATTCCTATAACAGCTCTAAACCACTTGGTAATAATTGCTTTTGGGATGGCAGCACAGGGCCTAGAGCATTCCCACGTTAGCTGGGGCGCTTCAGTAGACAGGAGCAGGTCCCTCTAACAGAACTCACCTACGCTGGTGATCTTCTGGGAAACCAGGTCCTTCAGCAGGGCTCCGATGACGGGGTTGTGTCTGGAGTAGAGTTCGTATCGGTTAATCCCGATGTGGAAGCGGAGCCAGTTGGGATATGACTCAGCAGTGGCGTCCCCTGTCGGACTATACTCCTCCTCAACCACGTTCCCCTCGTTATGCCTGCCGGTAAAGGGCGATGGAGGACATAAGTCACTAACAACACACTTGCTGCCTAACTATATTAAAAATATATTTTACATTTATTTTTAAACATACACAAACACACTTTTTTTAACACTTAAAATGAAGGGAATACATTCAACTTTGTAAGCATTATTGAAGAAATATTACTTTTTGAACTTTATACCGCAGTATAAGTGTCTAAATAATTAGTAGGCCCAGATCGATTATGTATATATTTTCCATTGATCAGCTTGGGAAATCATTTCAATGGTTTGTGATGCAGTTAGGTTTTCAGTCATTAAACAGATACTGGCAAGCATTGCTAATGAACTAAAATATACTTTAATATAATTTATATCAAAACAATGTATTCAAGCTATGTATTTGTAGTTACACACTTGTTATTATGATAAAGTTGCGATTTAGTATTATAAATATATTCACTTCAAAATAATATCAAATAACACATACTGCTAAAATTATATTCGAGTACTTTATATCTGCCTTAACATATGCATCAATGTAATCAAAAATGAAGATTGCGCAACGTTTAACTGAAGAGCAGTATTTTTAATGTTTTATTTAAATAGTTCGATGTTTTATTTAATGGGAAAGATATTAAAAAATGTGCATGAATGCCATACTCAGACGACGGTGAAATGACTGAAAACATCAGCTTTTCGTCATTTCCCTGACCTCACAGCAACACACAAGCATGAGTTCAGTCTATTGAAACACTGTGTCCCATCAAAACATGAAAAGGGATATTAAACATTAATGTGACAGCATCTGGATGACAAACTTGTCACATGCGTTTTCACTGATTAACAAAACGCAGCCTTTTAACTCAACTATTCATGTTTAGTTCATCTGGATCCGGATCAGTCAGGCATGGTTAAAAGCCATGTTTAGCTAATTCAGGCATGGTTAAAAGCAGTGAGAATAAGCTATCCCTGAAGGACGCGAGAGGTTGCCGGGTGAAGAACAAAAAGAGAGGACGCAGGAGCAAACAAAGGGCATGACACCAACAAAAACCCCTTCAGCTTAATGCATCTGACAGCTCTGAAGAAAACAACACATCACACCAAAGGAACAACGATGAGTCCTAGCAGCAAGGCTTTTAACACTCACAATGAGTCAGTATGAAGTGGAAATTATAAAAAGCACCCAAGCCACAGTATCATTTCTTTCCACAACATATGCGCTCTTATTTTTACTCTCTAGATTTAAAAACACATGCGCTTCTTTTCTAAATGATTGCTTTTAATCTGTTTCCAGCGAGAATCTGACTTTATTACGATTGTTTCTTACTCAGAAAGAGAAAATTATGACCTCTGGGTGTGATGTGAGAAAAAATTCTTAGCTGAAAGTTGTTTGTGCGGATCTTAATTTCCCTGGTGCTTTAGGATAAACACATTTTCAACACTATATATATATATATATATATATATATATATATATATAATTTTTTTTTTTGGACTATGAAAAAAGTATACTGGGGCATGTTGTCACAATACATATTTGCAGTGAAAAAGTATTTCTCTATAGGATATCTCTATTTAGAGTAACAAGAAACCACAAAGCAATTAATGAAACAACAAGACAAATTATATTAATATAACATTTAGTAACACCAACATAACAACCCTCGCATTTTGTCTAATTGGATCATATAGTTGTGACTAATTAACAAGTACCAGTCTTCATTCATATTTTAATTATGCAAATAACTGGGATATAAAAATAATTTCATATGCATAGCTCTTCTTTTCCAGATATGAGCAATCACCTTTAAAGCTTTTCTTTACATTTTCTCTTTGGGAGGAAGACTGAGGCAAGTTTTTTATTTTTTTTTTTATTAAATGTTCTAAATGCTGTGAATATTTCTCAGCACAGGTTCATTTTCTTGTCCCAGACGCATCTGGTTTTGTCAACAAACAAAACATTGTGAATCATTTAGCAAGGCATGCTGTCCCTAAAATAAATGTGGCTTATTAACACTGATTAAAAAAAAAAGTATCATTGTTTGAAATAAGCAGCCTTCTCTTTTAATAATGCATTTTAAAGTTTATTTTCTTACATAGCCTATAACATCATGTACTTCGCGCCAGGTTTTAAAAAAGCACTTGCCATTCTTGTTGCCCGCCAGCTTTGGGGTAGAAGCTGATATCATTGTTGAGGTTGAACAAGGTGTCATCTTCAGAGAGATGAGGCAGGTCGATCTTATAAAGGGGATGGTCGTAGAGCGCCTTCAGTCTGGAGGAACCCTGGACAGCTCTCTGCCTCTGTCCGCTCACCGTATCCCTCATCAAACCCCTCTTCTCCGAGCCCAACTGCAGCTGTCTTACTTTCTTCTCAGACTCGGCTCTCTCCGTCACCTTCTCCCGCGAGTGCGAAGTGAGATTGGAGTTGGGTTCATTGCTGAAATCTTGCAGTAATCTCAAAGAGTGTTTATTAGGCCAGCCCGGTTCGGCGGCGGCGGCTCTGGCGCGCTGTTTGGCCCAGGATCGAGGCTCCTCGCCCGGTGTGTGAGCGCAGGAGCAGCCGCCTCCACCTCCAGCGCCGGAGCTCGATCCCGCCGCGCGCTTCTCCAGCTTGGGTAACAGGTCTATCATGATGTGCATGGTGCAGGCGACGAGAAACACCGTTAAAATCAACACGCGAAATTTACGAAACAAGATCATCTTCACTCGCCACAATACGATACAGCCTATAATAAAGAGATTGAGCGGCGCATGTGGTGTCCTACTGTAATCCGCGTTATGATGGGAGATCCATGTTCAAATAGGTGCGAAAATCTTCTTCTGCATCCTGCGGTTTCCAGATGTATCAAGAGAGATTTCTTTTCGGCATAGTTGCGAGCGGCGCGGTTTTTATTTTTAGGTGAGGTTCAGTTGTCCTGTCGCATCCTCACAGGTTCAGGATAAAGCGCATCTGTAAAACGTCCCGGTAAATAATGACAAAACACGAGGAAATCGCCACCGTGACTTCTCAAGAACCGCACGGATGTCGGGTCGCCAGTCCCATGTGTGGATCTCTTCAGTATGTGAAGAGGGGGATAAAGTGCATTAGCTCTTCATGAGGAGCAGTCAGTGACAGGTGTAGATGTATCAGTGCCCTGTGTGTTAAATATTGGGATCCTGCCTCTCCTCGTCACAGCATTCAGATTGGCTGAGTCCATGAGACTCAAGGAAGAGCGACTCAAAGATATTCGGCTTGGAATGTCAGTGCAGTTCCTTCTTGTGAAGACAGAGGGCGCTGATGCGCATTGCACTCAACATTACTAGTGATTGGTGGCGGTAATGATATTCTAACTTACATTAATGGAAAGCTAAATAAGGCGTAATAGATCAGAGCATACTATATGACTATTACGGTAAATATATAGGTGTTTTGAATATGTGTCAGTTAAAGAAACCAGCAAAAATAAAACTCACGTAATTTATTTTTTCCTTACTAAAAAAGAAATTCGTACAGGTTTGAAACGACACAAGGGCGAGTGATTAAACAATATTTGTTAATGTTATTCATGAAAGGTTTCGGCGTCTGGTGTTATGGGATCGATCTGTTCAAGCTCAGCATTTAAGTTTTTAAAGCCAAATACTCTGCACTGCAAAAAATGCTTTCTAATAAAAGCTGTTTCCAGCCAAAATATCTACAAATTCTGAAATCAAGAAGAATTTTCTTGACAAGAAAAAATGATTGTTTTGTTTTTAGAAAAAAGCTAACTAATCTGCCAATGGGGTAAGCTAAATATTTAAACAATATTGTTCTTCTTACCCCATTGGCAGATTATTTAGCTTATTTCAAGTAAAAAATCACTTATTGTTAGCTTGTTTTTTTTCTGAAAACAAGACAGTAATTGTTTCTTGTCTAGAAAATTCTTATTGATTTGAGAATTTTCAGATATTTTAGTTCCAAATAAGACAAAAAATCTAGTCTTAGAAAGCTTTTTTTTGCAGTGTTGATTAAGGTTATGAATTTGGTAGGGCAGTCTGCCATGGTTTAAGTCTGGGACATGTACTTTGTTAAGACAGCGTTTATCTTCTTGGCTTTGTCTTAATAAGGATTATTGCTGACTCAAAACAAGCAGATGAAAAATTATGTCTCAAAATCAATTAAGGTTTAACACAGAGCCCTGGGGGTGATGTGATAGAATGTTCTATTTTTAATAAACCTGATTTCAATTTTAAATTTAGAAATAAATGATGAGGGGAAATCTATGCAATTATGCCAGAAACAATAGAGCATTGTTCTTGAACATCACCTTTTGAGTTCCAGGACGTGAAAACATGATTTTAATCAGAAAAGTAATCCTCATTATGGATTTATTTATTATTATTACAGTATGGTATCCAAGTCTGCATTCTGCTGCTAGTGTTATGAGTCCTGCTCACACAAAAAAACACATGTGCTCCCTTTTCCCTTATCTGTGCTGTAGGATCTAGCAGCTGTTACTAAAATTATCCCTAATATTTCCTAGATCTGCCGTTGAAAGTATTTGCTGGCAAAACTGCCGAATAGTTTTGCAGAAAAACACATGTGGGCGTTTCTTATTAAAACTAACAGATAAACTGAACTTTTGTTTTGTGAAGGTCACATTCAAACTCTGAAAAAGGACATATGTTGTAGGAGAGATGTGAATATGGTGTAGGAGAGACATCTACCATTGACAATCTACCAAGGCACTATGTGTTCTGTCCACTCAGAATGCTTGTAGTATATAATATGGTAGTTACATTTTTTTAGTGGAAAAATATGAAAAGGCTTGCAGATTACATAAGGTGCGCTGTATGTAAGTATTACAAAATGTGTTCTCGGTTGACATTGTCATGCCAGTCTGAGCTAACCTAGAGGGTGAAGCTCCCAAATTTTCTATATATAGAACACATTTATGAATACAGCATGAGGGTGAAATGAATCAGAGTTATATGTAGGCAAGGACCCCTTTGTTCAACTGCTAAATGACTTTAATGAACGTTTCCATATTTTGCACTGTCCTCCTTAATGTAAGCCAATTTCAGCTCCTTTTCAAGATATAACAAAGGATCTGAAGCAGTAAAGATGTTATCCTTTCTGCTTCTGTCCTTCGCTCTTGTGCTGTTCTGACGTGATCTGAGAAATCTGAGAGTACACACCTTTGTGTTTATTATGAATCAGACAGTGGAGTGATTCATTAATAGATGGCCAAAGGGAGTGTAACAAAAGGAGGGCACCTTTGTCCCCCCTCTCCTCTTTTGACGTCATCACCTCATCACAACCTGCATATTAAACATGTTTACCATGTACAGTAGATCGGCTCCTGATACTGTCCATGTTGTCAGTTACAAAACTGCATTTCTGCTGTTCTGTTTAGACAGAAGGAAAACAACAAAAACATTGTTTATGCAACACTGTCTCATGTATTCGTGCAAGGTGGCAAATTTGTGCTAATTCGTACCACAACACGCTTATGGTTTTGTGACTGGTAGGTTTAGGGGCGGGGTTAGTTGTAGGTCATTCATACATATTCAGACGAATTGGCAACTCGTAAAATATATGTGGTTTAGAAAAAAATTGTGAGGTCGTATGAATTTGCCACCTCATAAAATATGTAGGAATTGCAAGACTGGGTTTTGCTTATCACAGATGCAAGCTATCATATTATCATTAGGCTGGAAAACTAAATAACTTTTAAAGGAATAGTTCTTCCAAAAAATGAAAATTTGCTGAAAATGTACTCATCCACGATGGATTCTTGTGATGCTTTTAGCAGCTGTTTGGACTCTCATTCTGACGGCACCCATTCACTGCAGAGCACCCATTGGCAAATTATATGATGTACCAATACAACTCTTCTACTTTCAATATTAATACATTTCAGTGTTTCATTTAAAGCCCATTTCATTTAAAATGTTTTAAAAACAATGTTAGAACTTTTCCAAAGGAAACCCGGGTCCTGAAGCAAAACAATATGATAAGCGCTACTTAAACCACAAAGGTGCTATGTTCTTTGTGACTGAGCCAGAAAAAAAAAATGATGAAATGAATTCCAGTGTCTCGCAACAGTTTGAAGGCAAACAAAGTGTCAGCATTTCACAACTCTGCCTCAAATTGATTAACATTCCTTTTTGTCAAGATTATTCATGGCAGCATGAGATGGATTTTTCAGTGCAGGCTAGAATACAGTGTTGAGGGGGTGTACCGGCCTAAATAAAGCATTGTAATCATCCTAGCTGTTGCAACAAGATTTCATTACCTCTCAAACAGGTCTGTGAAA
Organism: Enteromius thamalakanensis; assembly: GCA_032357475.1. Taxonomy (NCBI): domain Eukaryota; kingdom Metazoa; phylum Chordata; class Actinopteri; order Cypriniformes; family Cyprinidae; genus Enteromius; species Enteromius thamalakanensis. The sequence continues at coordinate 20,467,472 of JAUCMT010000068.1, forward strand.
ATCGCAAACACCCGCGTTTCCTTGAAGCCTCCGACAATTAACATGAACATTTTTTTGTAAACCCGGCATGTTGATGAGCCAGTTGGATGAGCTTGTTGGCAGAATATACCATTTTTTATTTGATATGAGCGCACTGATATCTTTTATGTTCTAGGATTGGATAGCAGAACCTGGCCCCTGAGATGCCCAAAAGAGCAATGCAACGTCATCCATCACTGCATTCACAACATAAAGCGCTATTAAAGAGGTACGGTATACTTCGTTTAGATGAACAGTTTCATGGGAGCAATGGTAATTTCTATGACTTAAAATCCTGCGAGGAAAATAAAAAAGGTTTTCTGAAGAGATAACTAGAAAATATGAGTAGTGCTTGCCTAAGCAAACAAGTCACCGCCACTATGCTGGAGTGCTATGGGTGGTTGTCAGTATCCTGTAGTAATGTGGTTGCTTAGCTTGACAGAGTGGTTTCTAGCATGTCGGTTGTTAGTATTGCTAGAATGTTCTGGCTGGTTGTTAGAGCAGAGAGATTGCTAAGGTCTTTGGAGTGGTTTTAGCTTCTTGCTAGCATGTTTTAGATTGTTTACTATAATATATAGTTACTTGCTATACTGTCAAAACAGCCAACTTATATGTGTTTGCAATGTTCTCTTCTCTAGATATGGGTAGTATGCCAATAATTTAAGTTGGTCATGTGAATTAAGTTGGTCACTGTTGATCTTTGACAATGGGTATTTTTTGCTATTTTGCTAATGTGACCGCATCTTTTAAGGAATAGTTCACCCAAAAATTCTGTCATCATTTGCTCACCTTTGAGTAGTTCCAAACCTGTATGAATTTCTTTGTTCGGCCGAACACAAAGGACACATTTTGAAAAAAATTTGCAACCTATTTTGGATCATCATTGACTCCCATAGTATTTTTTTCCTACTATGGAAGTCAATGGTGTCCCAAAACAATTCAATTCAATTCAATTCAAATTTATTTGTATAGCACTTTTCCTGATACATATCATTGCAAAGCAGCTTTACAACAAAATAATGTTTACAGTATATGTAGTAGTAGTTTGTACAGATGTGAGATAAAGATCAATCTGACATAATCAAACAGACAAGGAACCTTCGAAGAGTTCGGTAGTGCTGTGTGTTGTTCCAGGGTTGGCATCATCTCAAGACCTCTGTGGGGTTGGCATCATCTCTTGTTAAGTGTTCTTGATCCAGGCTGGAGCTTGTTAATTTCTAGTT
>JAUCMT010000068.1:20468812-20487153 GCA_032357475.1 Enteromius thamalakanensis
GCATAATTAAGGGCGTGGCCACTTGAGTGACAGGTTGATGTCTCTATCTGCTGTCTGTTAGCCGTCACGTTGCCGCCCACGTCCCGCCTCATTGCCCATTTTGGATCATCCGGGAGTGACGCACGGTTACGCGTTGCCAAGATGACGGCGGTCGGCTCCGCCCACTTTAGGCTTCAAAAACGCTCTTCAGAAACCTAGGAGTGATGTCACAGACACTACGTCCATTTTTTTTACAGTCTATGTCTAAGGCCGACAAAAAATTGTTGAGATTTTATAAGCCAATATGATTAGGAACTATACTCCCATTCCAGCAATAGTGATATCACGCAGCGCCTGTGGAAAATAGTCCTTATTTACACATGACATTGTTCCTCTGATCGTGTGCTGGTTACTCCACTGGATCACTTCCTACTCACTCTTAACCTCAACATGGTTCCAGATACAACACATACCCCTAAATAACTCATTTTTGATGTTATCTGCATTCACTCTCAGCCTCCCGGCTATCTGCTGTGGTTTCATCTTTGCTTCTTCCCCCTAAACAGTTTGTATTTCCAGCAATAGTCTCACGGCAATGTGTATTTCACGAGTTTGCACTTACATATAATTAAATCAAGTAGAGGATAACTCCCTGCCCCTCTTTTCCAGGCCAGCTCGTGCCACTACTTCTGCCCCTTGGCTGTCTGATGTTCTCCGTGAACATCCTTCTAAACTCAGTGCTGCTGAAAGCTTGTGGCACAAATCCAAAACTCCCACTAACCTTAATGCGTATCAGTCACTCCTCTCTTCCGTCTCTGCTAATGTCTCCACTGCTAAAAGAACATACTACCATAATTCAAAGTCAACAACTCTCTTTAAAACATTTTCCTACCTCCTCTGTCCTCCATCATCAACTTTCTTCCACATAACATTCTTCTTCCATCTTCTTCATTAATGAAATTAAAAACTACTCGTGCACAATTTTCCACACCAGAATGTGTCAATCAAATCTTACTTCCTCTTCACTCTCTGAGGCAGAAGTCTCCGAACTTCCTTTGATAATCATTGTAATACTTGTCCGCTTGATCCTATTCCATCTTATCTCCTTCGAGCCATTTCTCCTGCAGTTGTACCTGCACTCGCTCACATCATTAACTCATCCCTTTTTCACTTAGCTTTTATACAGGGTTGTATAACCCCATTACTTAAGAAACCCACCCTTAATCCATCTCTTTTAGAGAAATACAGACCCGTGTTCTTTCTTCCTTTCATTCAAAAAGACGTGAACGAGTTCAACCAAGTCTCTGCCTTTCACCCACAACCAGAACAACCTCCTGGACAGCAACCAATCTGGCTTTAGAAGTGGAAATTCGGCAGAAACTGCCTTGCGGATTCCAAATCTTCAATACTCACTTTGCTGGATGAGTCTGCTGCTTTTAACACGTTTGACCACAAGGTGCTCCTGTCAACCCTATTGCCAAAGTGCATCTCAGAAACTGCACTCCAATGGTTTGAGTCTTACATCTCAGATAGATCCTTCAAGGTATCTTGCAGAGGTTAGGTGTCCAAGTCGCAACATCTAATGTAACTCCTGGGTTTCCTCAGGGCTCAGTTTTTGGATCTCTTCTTTTACATGGCATCACTGGGTTTTGTCATTCAGAAACATGGCTTTTCATGTCACTTCTTACCTTTCATTCATCCTGATGATCCAAAGATACCTGCTCTTATCTCAACTTATCTAACAGACATTTCTTGCTTAAAAAAGGACCATCCCCTTCAACTCAATAATTGAGACTTGTTATAGCACTTTCATAACATTGTTCTTTTGTTGATTTTGATTGCATCCATTGTCCTTATTTGCAAGTGGCTTCTGATAAAAGTGTGTGCTAAATGAATAAATGCAATGTAAAGTAAATAGAAATTACTGTGACTTGATTATTTTAATGCTCCATTGTTGAATTGAAGTTTTAGTTTCTTAAAATACATATTAATGAATGCAGTAAAAATATCTCTGTGTATATGTCAGGGTATTGCTGCTTGATACCACATAATTTTTAAGGATTGTTGTGCATTTGACACGCAGAAATCTGTACAAAAATACTGCTCCTTTAAATATCATCAAGTACAAATGAATTGATTTTGCACAAACGTGACCTGAATCACGTCAGTGGCTGTGAACGACTCCAAATTGCTGGAATTTAGTAGCACTTAGCTTGTGACTCACCAGCGCTATCAATATCAGTCTCCAGTGTTTTTTTGCCAAAACATGTGCTGGTGGGAGGACCTTGACATTATGGGTCGCATTGAGAAAATGGGATTATTTCATACTAATCAGCAGTTATATTTATAGAAACTATCCATGCTATGACTGAGTAGGATGCTTGCAATTAGAAAATGGCTGGTAAAACATTACGTGGGGAGAATTATTTAAGTTTATCGACTGCAGTCAACATTTTTAATTTGTCTATACAAACAGAATGATCATAAATCTCTTGGCAATGAATATTTATATGGTCATTTACATTATATATTCATGTATATACATCAGTTTCCTGACACGTTGTCATCAAACTGTACATGAGATATTAGAATCGCTATATACATGTCAACTGGCACGTATGTTTGTATCAATTTTATGTTCATTAGACAAGATTGAATCGGAAGTCTGATGCTGTGATGTATCATAATGTAGTGTTATGAAAATCTCTCTAGGGCAGATGTTGTTGATTACCTGTGTGCTGTTTAGGTCTATAGTGTACCCGATGGTTTAACCACAGTTTGTGCTGTAAATGAATTATTTTGTATTGTTTTTATTACTAAAAAGTAGCCTATTGTTTACACACTGTAACTCACACTTTTGATGTGTGTCCTCATTTTGTAAGTCACTTTGGATAAAAGCATCTGCTAATTTAATGTAAATGAATTAACAACTGCTTCACAAATTCAATTTAATTAAATTCAAATCAAATTTGTTTGTATAGCGCTTTTCATGATACATATCATTGCAAAGCAGCTTTGCAACAAAGTAATGTTTACAGTATATGTAGTAGAAGTTGTACATGTACAGATGTGAGATAAAGATCAATTTGACACAATCAAACAGACAGACAAGGAACATTCGAAGAGTTGGTTAGTGCTGTGTGTTGTTCCAGGGTTGGCATCATCTGAAGTCCTCTGTGGGGTTGGCATCATCTCTTCTTAAGTGTTCTTGATCCAGACTGGAGCTTGTTAATTCCTAGTTACCACCGGATGACAATCCCATGGCAGAACAGAACAAATAGGAACAAGATTAGCGTAGCTGCTGTTCAAACTAAAACAGCCTGGTTACAAACTTTCTTCAATTGTTTGAAGTATATCAGGAGGAATTTAGGGCTCATTTCAAAATCAATAATCCTAAGTGTGCAAAAGTAAAACTGATATTTACCTTAAATGGTTATTCCATTAATCACTTACCCCCATGTCGTTCCAAACCAGTAAAAACTTTGTTCGTCTTCAGAACACAATCTAAAATATTTTTATTGACTGGCCAACAATTACCAGAAAAATATCATTAGAATACTTCGTCTGCCATCAGTGGTTTAACCGCATTATTTTGAAGCTACAAGATTTTTTTTTTTACAGTAAATAATGATTAATGATTCAGTATCGTAAAGTCATGATCCGGTAGACACACATAGCGTAAGCAGTTCTGTGTTAGACGCAACAGAAAGATACGTCTTTACGATTTGATTTGTAAAAAAAGCCTATCTTTCCATTGCGTCTAACACAGAATTGTGTATAAAATATGCCTCCACCAACATGGGAGTAAGTGAGTAATCACAAAATTAAATTTTGGGGTGGAGTAACCCTTTAAGTTTGGAATACACTACATGAGTTTTTCTCGGTTCGGAGAAATCAATATAGTTTCCAAAAGTCAGTCTGAAGATTAGAACTGACAGATTTCATAGTACTGTAAATCATGAAGCTTCAGACATTGATTCCATCCAGTTGAAGGATATCAGACATTTTATCAATACACATATTGTTTTAATTTACCACGCATCTCCTAGCAACTAGGCGCATGAGTTTGTTGTTGGAACAACTTGAAAATCCTGTGTAATCCTTACTCAATGTAATCGTCTGTAATTCTTACTCAGTCATTTAGTAAATTATGGCCATTTTTTTACCCTGTAACCAATTTTAAAAGTCAACAAGCAAGTGCTTTGGCAAGCAACTGAGACTAATTCTTACTCTGATGCCCACATACTATGATTCAGCACTATGAAGACTTCCTGAGTCACTGAGGGGTGGACCATCCAATGGAAAAGATGTTGGAATAAAAGATGCCATACACAGCAGGTCAGTTCAACAGTTGGGAATCCATCATTTAGAATTGTAGTAAAAACTTAATCCAGAATGCACAATTCCCGTATTTGTTTTGCATTGTCTTTTAAAAAGTCCATTTATGCATGCCAGTAAGCGTTTTTATATAGAGAGAGGTCAATGAGGTGAAACTTAGCATTTTTCCATTCGCCTCCTCAGCTCTGCTTTTTCCAGGATGATGTCAGAGTGTCATATTTGTTGTCGCCAAAGTTGATGACCTTTGGTCTTCTACAATGAGCGCGGGCTCAGACGTGATGTGTTCGAGCTAGAGGAGAGGTGGCTCATTCTTGGCATTGGTCCGAGGGAGATTCTTTGTATTTCAATAATGGATTGTTCCTCCTCCAGGAGAAGACAATTGGAATGTGGGAATAAAAGGTTGAAGGCTGGTGTCTGTGGATCGATGTGTATTTATGAATCCACACCATCCAGGTCCAGCTGGGTCTACTTCAGAAGAACGCTCAGTATCTCTATTGGTTTTTTATAGTGCTTGCAGGGTTTCGGTGCACCAATTTGACTGACATCCAGACTGTTCAGATGCATGTCCCTGAGTAAAATGAGGTTTATTGCAGCATTGTGAGGTGGATAATTGAATTTCTCTCATGTTTTTGTCGCCTTTTCTCTTAGTCACATAGAGCATAGTGTTCCTTTTCAGAGACTTTGACATTACGGTTCGTAGTGTTCCCAGCAGTATTTGAAGTCTGCAATGTGAGCTGTCTGACAACTTGATTGAGTCCAAGGTGCAAATAGTAGCTAATCTCCAGATGTTGTTTAAAAAAAAGAAGAGTGGTCCAGAAAGAAGTCAATTAAATGAACTAATATCAGGATTGCATGACAAGTGAGCCTGAGGAAAGTTTTAGGTTTTTGTTTGTTTGTTTATGAACTTCAACATAACATGTGGCAAACACAGTTTTGAAAAGGTCCCTTTCTCTATATATTAAATGTATTTAAAAAAGTATGAGGAACATAGTAACGGTCATTTTTTTTTGTAAATGTAATATTTTACACAATAGACTGACTATTGATGCATGTTTGCATGAAATAAAAACAAACAAACAGCTATTGAATTCATTTGTCACAACATTAAGTTAAAATTATTGTATATATACTAAATGAATACACTATAGAAAGAAATCCGTAAAATTTACGGCAGCTGTGGTTGCCAGAATAAAACTTTGAAAAATAATACAGTATCAATATTTTTGGTTTTACTGTTTTATTTTACAGTTTACAGTTAAATACCGTAATTTCTAATAAGAAACCGTAATAACGTTAACCTATTAAAGTAGTGAAATCTATTTTCTACCTTTGAAATACACTGATAAGCACCAAATGCACGTGATGATGAGAAAATCACATGATGAACGAAAGCTCATCACCAGCAGCTTTTAAATAGTAAAACTTACAGAAGGTGCTCAGTGTCGTTCACACAAGCACTAAACACCATCATGGTAAGAATTATTAAACTAAAAGAACCAATAAACATTCATTTAACAATATTACATGTAACAAAGCAAACCATTGGTCTGATTTTAGTTTTGCTCTAACATTTGAATCATGTGAGTTATTCCAAAGAAAGCCATCCATTCAACATTTCAACAAAACGTGATGACAGTAATTGTCTCGGATCTTACCTGAACGGTGCTCTGAGTGCATGGGAGATCATCAGGAGGATCATGGGAGATGCTGACAGAAATTATAAATATAATATTTTCCCCCACTTTTATCAGAGAATATGGCAGAAAGTATATTTTAGCATTTCTATACTGTAGTAAATGTGCGTGTCTCAAATGAACAGTCTCTATATTTTTTTATAATTGTGACATGTGACCGCAAGGAAACCACTGCACATACTAGTAGCAGGTATGTATGTATATTTAATTTAATAACTGAATTTAATAGTAATAATTTATTTATTTTATTTTCTGGTAAATCTTTTAAGCATATATGCCATTGGCAGTTTGTATGTGTATATTGTGAACTGGTTGAAGAACCACGCGAAAAGGCAAGACCCCCAAAGGGTGTGAACCCCAGAGGATGGATTTATTAATAAAGGGTACAAATAAACAGGTGAATGGCAGACAACGGTGCTTGGGTGTGTGGGTGCTCTCGTGGGTCTTCCTTCTCCCAGGTCGCGGTGTCCAGTGCTTGGGTGCTCTCACTGGCCAATCATGAGCGGTGTATCTTCCGTAGGGACAGATAGAGAGACAGTAAGTCGCACTATTTTGGCGTTTCAGCCTCTCTCTCATAGGAATTTAGCCGTGACCGATTGGCTAGCGGTGACGATCTCCAGGTGCTCCTTGTGTGTTACCAGGGCGACGCTGATCTTCTCCAGGGCTTCCCACCACAATATTTACTACAGCTATTAATAAAGTTTTTTTTATTTTTTATTATTATTATTTTTAATTTGTTTTTTTTTTTGTCTTCTCAATATGCTTGCCATTGACAGGCCTGGCAGTGGAAAAATCAGCCAAGAAAGAGCAGGTACAGTACAGTGGACAAGAAAAACCACAAATGGCTTACATATATAAAGCATCTAGAACATCACGTTACATTCCAGTCAGAATCTGTCTGCTCATTTCCAGTTTTCACACAAGAACAAAGAATGAAACAAAGAAAGGCATGATCTCAAGGGGGCTCCGCTTTCATTTTGGACTGACAAATGTCTCTTTGAGCTGGCATTTATTTGTCTCTCTGTAAACGATGATCTCAACTTGAGTTTCGGCCTGAGGCAGATGAATTTTTTACATTATTGATAACTGCAGTGGCTGACCTTTTACATGCACACAGACACCAGCCGCAGAGCTTTATTTATTTATAACCAGCTGAATACATTCACTGTTGGTTGAAATTGAAAAAAAAAAACACACACACACAAAATCTATTCAGTATTATAATTGTGATGAAAATGTATTATCATTGGCCATAAGGTTTAAACCTAAGAGTCCTCATGCAGGCCGGATTATGAATTTCCATGCAAATGGTGCTTTAAAAAGCGCATAAATAACACAATCATACCATCAGTGGTGACCTTGACTTCCCAACACATGCATACACTAAACGTAAATGAAGAGCATCCGCACAGCACCCATAGGGTGTAATTTCTTGCCTATAGAGCCAGTGTGACTCATGCCTTGCCAATCTGACATCACTTCTTCCAGGCATCCATCAACTGAGATGAGTCCAGCTTTCTCCCACATTCATCTTCCCTGCACTCGTCACAATAATGGAGCCTACTCAAAACTACAACACTTGTGTCCTTGATGAGAAGCTATATCGACATATGACAACGCTCATATCTGATTAGTCTTTATCAGTCACCTGTAATTTTTTATATTTTGTCATAATATAATTAATGAATATTGCATTGCATATATAATGCATTCTAAAAATAAAAAACAATAAAATAACAAAACTAAATTATTGAATCATTTAATAAATAAATTGATGCATGTTCTCCTCAAGTCAAACATACAACAGCAGTTACAAAGACATTTTTTATTTTGTCTTGCTTGTTTTTTGTTTGACTTTTTGTTTCTTTGTGTTGTAAATAAATAAAAATGTTTGTAATGTGTATTTTTATTATGTATACATAAATACACACAGACAGTATATATAAAAAATATATTTTATGTTGTACATAAATGTATTATAAACATATTTATCCAAAAAATATACATATTTGTGTGTGTATGCGAATGTATATATATAGACAATAAATATACACAGTATACACGCATATATTATGCAAACAAAATCTTTTATTTTTGGATGCAATTTATCGCTTCACAGTACTATTTATTTTTCTTTTTATCTGTTGTTTGACTTTCTTATTTCGTTGTTTATGTTGTAGGCTACTTGATTTTGTTTTGTGTCTTATTGTTTTTGTTTGCGATTGCAAATGAAAGACTCTTGTATGTAGGTTTATCTCTACGCCAGCCCCACTAGTCGCTATTGTCTCTTGATATCAGAGTCTGATCAGGACATGCGTAACATGGGACAGCTGATAGTGTTGACAGTTGATACGGTTCAAAATTGTTCTTTTCAAATACCACAGGGTTGTCTCTGAAGATTAAGCTGTATAGATCTGAAACTCTGAGGAGGGTTAGACTAAAAGAGCTTAAAGAACAAGTAATTTCGAGTGCGTACCGGTGTTAATCCAATTGATTCAGCCGTGAGATGAGTGAACGGTAATGTCAGCAACAGATGTGAACTGACACAACAGTTTAGTTCATGATCAAGACAATAGGTGAAAAAGTCAAATACAAGGGAAATAATTTATGATAATGACATTTAAAAAATACTTTTATTAAGCAAAGATGCATTGACAAAAAATTACAGTAAGCATTTATAATTCAGATTCTATGTTTACTATTAATGAAAAAATAATTTCTCACTGAAGACTTGAGTAATGATGCTAAGAATTCAGCTTTTCATCGCTGGAATAAATTCTATCTATTAACATTGAAAACATAGTTCTTTTAAATTGCAATAATGTTTCATATTATTACAGATTTTACTGTATTTTTGGTCAAATAAATGCAGACTTGATGAGAAGGGTTCTTTTTAACAAACAACAAACCTGTAATGCATATTTGTTATTATGTGTCCCTGCACCTACAGTACATAAATCAAACAGTTTGAAAAAACAATTAACAATAATTAAAAATCTCAATACGTAAAAACCCCTACAAAGTGCACATTTAGAAGATTAATATTACATGTAATGTTAAGAGTTCGTGGCACACAATTCTTCATTGTTGAATGCATGCGGATGAGAAGATCTGGACAAAGGAAAAATCTTTTGAATAGCGAAAGAAAGACATACTACAGAATAAAAAACAGATTTTGACTTTGATCGCTCCACATCAAACGAGTGGCTCAGAGCCATGTCATTGCACTGTGTATGAGTGCAGAGTGTTCAAGAAATAAATATATGCAGGAGTGTTTTCTATTATCTCCATACCCAAATAAAAAGAAAATGTGCTAAACGATGTAGCTTTGCTCAAAAGAACAGAGCATCTCAAGGTCATATTCCTGCTGTCACTGGTCCGGTCTTAAACTGGCAGTCTCGTTCAAGTGTGCTGATTCAGTCGTGAAATGAGACGATGTGTCCTCCCAGTGTACTTCAGCTAAAGCCTGGGATAAAGAAACGCATAGAAATCCCCTCAGTTGAGGTTAAATCCTGTCATTTTAACCTTTCTCAGATTTCCAGCAGAACATCTGCGGTGCAAAGGGCAAAGCAAAACACTTTTCTCTACCAAAGGATTACAATGTATTGAGCAGGCAGGTGGCTGTGGAGAATGACTTATAACAAAATAAATAAATAAGAGTATCATATTTGATACGGGAAGCTTTTGTGGCTCATATAGTATGATAAGAGAATATGAAGCCCAATTTCTGAACCAAAACTGAGCAAAAATATGCATTTAGGTGCAGATGCTAATATTCATCAGCTGTCACTCCATACAGTATCTTCCAAAAAATCTTAAAATATTATAAAATACAATCATAAAATATTATGGATAATGAAGTAAATATAAGTTTCTTCGTTATAAAAAGAGAAGGTATAAAATGTTTCCACAATCAGACGACAGCAGGCATGAATGTAGGGTTAAAACATGGGTTAAAAGACTTTACAGGGTTAAAAAAAGCCTGTCCAATCCATCACATTCAATTTATAACCTCCTGATAGTTGAGACATATGGTAGAGGATAATTTCTGATCTTTTAAGCACCAACCACTCACAGGAAAGTATTGACTGGACATTCATGTCATGACCCGACATGTTTGATTGAAGGACGGATTGACTCAAACTGTCTCGGTCTGAACTTCAATCAGTCAACATTTGCTCTGATTAAAGTATCATGATCATGCAGAAAGGGATCCAGGCAGTCAGGACCATGTGATGTGGCAATCCTGTGGGCAGATATTATACAACCGTTCAGCAGCGACTTCCTGTCAGACAAACACAAGAAGTGGCTGTTGTGAAACCGGCTGGTCTCAGCCACAGCTGCCGTGGGCTGCTTCCTGACTTTTTTCTATTTGTGTTTATATATGGGTCGGTGTGGGACGGTCGCACCTCCAGACTCACATCTGACATCATTGCTCAGACGGCGCATGACTGGAGCGGAAGGGAAGGAGCGAAGGTCTGCTGAAAACTGCGGATTGTGTGTCTCATGTGCTGCCAGTCACTGGCATGTTGTGCTTGGCTTGGGTTCTCCCTCCTGCCTCGAATGCCCCGTAATTAGACAGGAGCAGATAGTCTCTCAGTAGGAAGAGGTTAAGATGGTGTTTGCTTTATGGTTTGTGTGGAATTAGAGGGATGAGTGGTCACAGGAAGTGACAATACCATATTAGCTAAACGGAAAGGGAAGTGACTGCAAACTGGTCAAACGTTTGGAAATATGATTTCTTCTTAAAAATGTTTTTAGTCTCACGCCTACCAGGCTGCATTTATATGCAAAACAGTAATTTTGTGCAATTGATTACTGTCATGCAAAGTTGTCCCTTACTTTAGTCTTCATTGTCACGCGATCATTCAGAATTCATTCTGATGTGTTTATTTATTATTATAATTGGTGATTTATTATTAATAATGATTCTTTTTCATGTCTTTGCCATAGAATTTTTATGAAAAAGATTTTCTTTAAGGTAAATAAATAAATAAATAAGTAAAATTTAGTTAAACTTATTTTATTTATTAATATTTATTATTATTTTATTATTATTTTTTTTATGGGAATCTTTTGTAACATTATAAATGTCCACTTACTCTAGCTTTTGATTAATTTAAGGCATCCTTGCTGAATAGTAATATATGTTTATTTTATTTCTTCATTTAAAAAAGAAAAGAAAATAATAAAATAATCTCACAAAATAATCAGTTTTCACAAAGAAAAAAAAAATGAAGCAGTACAACAGTGTTCAAAAATAATGTATATATGCACATTGTTTATTTAATATGTCTATTAGAATGATATTCGAAGGATCATGTGACCTTGAAGACCAGATTAATAATGCTAAAAATTCAGCTTTACATTACGTTTTACAATATATTCAAAGGATAACATTTCGCAGTATTACAGATTTTACAGTATTCTTGATCAAATACATGCAACCTTTAAATTCAAGGTTATTGTACAAATAAGTTGCGAGCAGATAACCAGACAGTTCGGCTTTACATTGTTTCCTAATCAGGTGTGACTGGATGAAGACACATGCAATGAATCCTATCTCTTCCATTTAAGTTTTTGTCCTAACCATCTGTGACATGCGACGCGACAAAGTGCGCAAGGGCCGTGCACAGTGACATTGATTAAATCAGTGCAGGTCACTATGCATCGTACTGTTTCTGGCAGGCGTTCATCCTCTGATGTTTCAGGTGGTGGATCAGGTGAAGTTCACTGTTGTCATCCTCCATCGTGTCACTGCACTGTTTTTATTAAAACTCTGCTCAACTTTGCAGATTGGCAAAGGTCTCTGTCAATCATGTCGCCTCAAATGATCATCTGTCACTGAAAGTAAATGACTTCCAGTCCTTTTGTTTCTGCATTTCGCTGTCACTGTTTGACGCCCCTGTAGACGACCACTGGCTATCTATTCCTGTCATGGCTTGACAAAATGAAACTTCAGTGGTCTAGAGATTCTTCCTCATAACTGCAAGTTGTTATTAGTTGTGTGTGGTGAGTCATTAGCAGTTGCAGACTAGGTTATTTTAAGCATACAGTTATAGACATAATCTTGTAAAAAGAGTGCAGAAAGTCCATGTAAAGTCAATATTAAGTGTGTGTTCTGAATTGTCACACCACAGAAAAATGTGTTATTAACCACCCAGCCAAATTTGAATGCTAAATATTATAAGGTACCAAAATATTGAAAAAATAAGGCATCCTCTCTGCTCTCAAATGCTGGGGCGTTTCCCTTTTGAGGCACTGAAACCACACACAGCAAAGGTACAGTCTCTCTTAACTCTCTTCCTCAAGCAGCTTCATTGAAATAAGGAGACCAAGCTCAGTTGTTTTGTAAATTATAGCAATCACGTAAGGTGACGAAGGCATAGTTAGATAGCAAACTGTAGGCTGTAGTTAACGGTAATGACAGTAACTCATGATTGAAAGGACAAACCCCTGATGTGTGTTCGATTTGAAGCAGCACAAGTTGGCATAAAAGGCCAACTTTTAAACTTTTGAAAAATGCCCTTTTAAATTTGAGTTGACCACAAAATTGTCAGTAAATTTAGCAGTATACTTAACCATATTTCATACTTATATTGCATTTCGATTAAAATGCAGATAAGTGTATGTAGAAGTGGCAACAAATCCACATGAAGGAAAGATGGAAGAAAGAAAGAAATGTGTATATTTAATTTAATAGTGGACATAATTCTAAAACTGTTGATGGGAGCACAAGTAGCATCCATGCAAATTTATTTAGTTTTAAATAACACAGAACATAGAACACAAAGCCAATTAAATACCATTAATGTAGCAAAAACACCATAAAAATGAAATGAAAAAAGCTGCGTTAAGATTCTTCTGAAAATCTCCATCTGCTAGACAATCAAAATCAAACAACTGTAACATTCAGTGCTGCTTTAAACAATAAAATGAATACATAAAAGATATTCTGGACTACAAATGCTTTTAAAACAGCAAGAGACACATAGTGTCGTGATGAAAGTGTTAAAACAAATGCCTAGCACATGTGTAATTAAAGGCAGACTGTAGCAACAGATTCAGACTTTTTGTAATAAATTATATATGCAGTTTATTACAAATCAGTGAAAGTATTTTAATACATCGCTTACATATATTATTTTTTGGATCTGCTTAGTGAATTGATTAAATATGCATCTACTTTAATAATGTTTTAAAAAAATACCTGAACCCAAACGGCTTAAAATGAACTTTATCACATATTGATTTATCTTTAGCTGACACTGAGGTCAACTCTGACAAATCAACACATTTTTCGGTCTTTGCTGCTTGTGCGTGAGACTAATATTCCTCAAAGACCTAATGGGTGTGAACTAACCAACCAACCTAGACAATAGTTTTGATTCATCAGATCTCTACAGACCTTCTTCTTACGGCAGCCGACTATAGGATGTCTTCTCACAAAAGAAAATGTTCTGGTTTCCATTTCACTGAGGAGATTTGCCACCTCCCTTATCAGTGATCCTGGCGGCCTCTATTAGGTCATGGTGGCCTGGTGACCACGTCCTGAACACAGACCTGTCAGTAAACAATAAGCAGGATGGGGTGCAGGATTAGTTGTTTCCTGTGGGTATAACGTCCCTTTTTTTCTTGATAAACTAATCTGGATTTACATATATATAACCTTAATACAGGGACTTAAACAGTAACACCTTTGTGTCATTGCTGAACAGATCCAAACACACTGGACAATACCAAGTTTGGTTTACTGGTTTCAAAAGTAAACTGGTATTTTTCAATGTGTCTACAGCTTCTTTCCATAGAAAAAATGGTGCAATCAATAGTAGTCTTGGAGTTTTTGTTTTCAGCATATAAGCCCAGTGTGATAATATTATGTGTTAATATTATTACGCAAGGCAAGAGTGGTGTTTTTTGAAATATAAGCGAGTGAGCGAATGTAATATTAATTTAGACAGTTAAAAAAATAAGTTAATATCAAGGGAGTTTTTGAGGGTGCCAGAACAGAAATTTTGTACATGTTTTAGAGCAAAGCTGCTCTCGAATGAACCCTGGCACATTTTTTTTTTTTTGGGAAATATTGATTTCACAACCAAAAATTCATCACGTTGACCAACTTACAGATGTTTGGTTTGAAAGTTACTTCTGTAAGGAGTTCTGATTCACACATGGCTAGACTATCAACAATGGCCTTTTATTGGCCACAAAATATGGCTAATGAGAATATTTCCAGAGCCATGACCTCACACGGATGCACTGACACATATCCGTAGTGAGTAAGACTTGCATCACTTCCTGTCTTATGAAAACTGCTAACAAATCAGAAATGAAAAATGAACAAAAACATTTCCATTTCTTTTATTATTTCATTTTTTATTCATACTGACAGAATAGAGTATAATTGGAGCCTTTCAGTTAGAAAGGACGAGACACTTTCAGAGCAGGATTCTGCCCAATATGGCGGCCCGTGGGTGAAAGAACACTGGCAGTCAAGTGTAACTCATTAACCACAAGGTCAAACTGGTTCAGAGGATCCTGATACAAACACGGCCTGTATGCATTACCCCTTTACATGCCACATTTGAGGTTCTCTTAAAGCTGTGGGGGATAGCCCTAACTTTTATCACCATAACAACCTTAATATGCTTAAAATGGATTGCGAAAATGTATTCCCAGAGGCTAAAATTTAATATTTAGACTTGCAAGAATAGATAACTGTGCATGTAAATAAGTAAAAATGTGTTTATAATGATTGGTTCAACTTCTCTGTAAGTGTTTACTATGGGCAACATCAAACAACCAATCAAAGTGAATCAAGCGATAGACATGCAAAGTGCGCTGCTTGTTCCTCCCCTCGTGTTTACCTCTAGGGAGTGTCTCGGAGAAATAAGCATGTTAAAATGCAAAAGGCTCATTCAGGTTAATATTTCTTTGTAATGCTTCAACTCTGTGCTGTGTTCAAACTCTCCAGCGGCTGTTGTTCCTGTTCAATCAGAGGGAGTCTGCTGAGGCATTGGATAAACATGTGAGTGACAGCTTCAACGAGCCAAAAGCGAACAGCCAAATCGAAAGTTAGAGGAAAGAACTGAAGCTTTGACATTTTCATCAAAGTAGCAAAAGAAGGTTGAAAAGGTTGATATTGAAATATGGTAATGTTGAGGCGAGCTATTTCGGCTTTCAGTATTTATGAAAAATGGTGGGAAAATGAGGTTTGTTCTGTTTGATTCAGCATTCTGTTAGTGTACAATGACAAGCGCCTCCTTTCCCCAACACTCATTTCAAAGCTCACATCAAGATATGCTGGCAGCTTTTAAATCCTAGGCAAAATGCTTGATTTAGATGTTTAGCTGCACATTATTCAATTATCAGGTAGATACATTGATGCGTTTGATGGTAAATGGCTTTAGATGACGTTCTGTGTGCACACACTGAGGGTCCTTTAATGTTTGGCCTAAACTGTTCTAATAAACTGCAAAAAGGTCAAGTATAATTTAAGAAGGACGTCTTTGGACTGGCTTATTAAAAGCTAATTGGTTCAGATTAGCATGCTGTGAATATGGTTAATGGCTTTAATTGCGTTAAGAGCAAAGTCATTAATCCTGTTCCATATCCCCCAGCCCTCTATATATACACACACATTTTTCTTTCTTAGTGCCCTAACAACATGCTTAAAAATTTTAATCTTTAACATAACAATTCCCTTTCAGTCGGTCACTCCAAGTCACGTCGGTGAATCTTGCTGACCAATCTGCTTCAAGTGTATAAAATCACGCCAATGATTTATTCAGCTGCAGCTGATCACAGCGCGAGCATAAACAAGCAGTGGATGTAGCACTCATTAGCTTTTTGCTGTGCAAGGTCAGGGAGGACAAGGAGCAGGTCCTGTTGGTAGCCCTTATTGGTCCACCAGGACCTGGTTCCCCGAAGTCATGCTTCTTGTGACAGTGCCTCCTTGGACGATTCCTCCGAGGAAGGACCTCCTGAATCAGAGACGGGGCACCCTTTGGCACCCTCATCCAGACCTCTGAAAACTCTGTCTGGCCAATGGACGGGATGTGTAGGTTCTAGGTGACCTACCCCAAAGGGTAGTTGATACCATTTCTTCTGTGAGAGCGCCTTCTACAAAAGCTGCCTATTCATTGAAATGGAACCTGTTCATCGGGGTGTTCTTCTCAACGCGAAGTTGTGTTTGTTAAAATTAGTTAATAAACTGTAAGCTTACATGAACTAACAAGAATGAAAAGTCATATTTTTTTTTATAAACTAATGTTAACAAAGATGACTGAATAATAAATGCATTGTTCATTGTTAGTTCATGTTAGTTAATACATTAACTAATGTTACACCTTATTATCAAGTGTTACCACAATTAATGTGACCTACATATGACAAATAAAAAAATAAAATTAAAATAAATAAACAAACAAACATAGAGGCACTCTGCAACACAAAACCAACGAAATGCAATTAATGATTTTTATTTTATTTTATTAAATTCTTCTACTATGAAAGCTGCAGCTGTGAGACTATTTGTTTTTGTGTTGAGCTCAATGCAAAGTTATGTGAACTAAGTATTGTTTGTACTTTTTAGATTATAATTATGATAATGTTCTGTGACGAGGGTGAGTGACAGTTAACAGAGCTGAAGTGTTTGAAATCAGTCACTAAGGAGGTTTAAGTGCGCTGCTTCAGGGGATGTAGACAGTAGTTCATTATGTTTTTAAAAAAAAGTTAGTATTTTATTTCCTTCTCTAAAACACAGGCGAAAAATGACAGTAACTCAGTATTGGGGGGGGGGGGGGGGCTAAAACTGGAAGAAACCCTTTAGGCTGGTCTACACTGGTTCAGCAGAGCTTATTGTATAACAGACACTTTTTCCCCCAGACAGCAAACAACAGAGAGTTTATTTTCATAATTCTAATATTTCCTTATTAATAATAAATAATGGTAATTCCTTATTAATTATTTTTACATAAGCATCCATCTTATGATTTTTTGGCAAAACATTACTATTCAAAATAATTACTTTTTGTTATTTTTTGCTATTTAAACATATTTTAAATTGTAATTTACTCCTTTGATGCAAAGGTACATTTTCAGCATTCATTTTCATTACTTCAGTCTTCAATGTCACACGATAAAAAAATGATAAAAAAAAAAAAAAACATCAACAAAAAAGACAATCACAAAAGTGATTTTACCTTAAATTAAGCACATTAATGTTTAAAATGTTTTTTTCAAATAATATTACACTGTTATTCAGTGTAACACAATATTTATGTAAAAATTCAAACAAAATGCTTATTCTGACTTAAAGTATTAATATTAAAATATATAAAATAATAAGGGAAAACATTTTATTGTTTTTAAATTAGTAAAATCTTATTGACAAATGGGTAAAACCTAAGATGTAAAAAAATGTAAATTAAAGCTAATTAATTTCTTGGTATTATTTTAATGTGTCATAAATGTGACAAGATTGTTACACTGAATGACGTTATAGTGGGACAATTTTGGATGAAAAGTCGTATTTTTTTATAAACTAATGTTTACACAACAATTTTGGATTGCTCCTGCCTGCTGAGAGTTTGCTGTGACTTTGTAGCATGTGTTTGTAGCTCCATAGCCTTGTTTTTCTTACTACCTGCTGTTTGTAGTGATAAATATACAACCTAACTGCCTCGATATTTCCTATATCAAACCTATCTGTTTGTTGATCGTTCACGTTCACTCTTAAAAACGTGAGTGCATCTCATTAGCATTTATCTAGGTTAGCGTATCTTTCACATCCCTCGCGCTACACTCGCGGATATTACTACTGTTTTTCTAGCATCATCTCCTCTTTATTTAATTGCTTTCTCCCGCTCCATTTAAATTATTGTTTCACTTCCCGTTCGCTCCATTTTTCACAAGTTTACCAAACAACAGTGGTAAGTGAATAACCCATCAATCTCAGTGAGTATGGCTTTTTCCTCTCTTGTTGTTTGCACGTCATGCCACATGTACAGTTTATCTCTCTCTGAGGGTTTCACATGTGATAAATGCAGGGATATAGTTAGGCTGACAGAGAAGATTCTAGAAATAGAGACACGCATCCAAACTTTAACTGAGGACAGAATGTGAGGGCTATAGATACGGCTTTGGATGTGGACAGTTCAGCTAATTTACACTGTTTGTTTCCGGCAGCGCCCGCGCAGCATCAGGGCAAGTGGGTGACTGTGAGACAGCATAGTCGTGGGTCAAAAAACCACTCTTCCGTTCCGATCAGAACATCAAACAGGTTCTCCCCACTCAGTGATGCACCCACTGAGAAACCTGATGAAAGAG
>JAUCMT010000068.1:20510004-20520174 GCA_032357475.1 Enteromius thamalakanensis
TTTTAAACCGATGCATCGCATCGTTAAGTTATTTAGCCGATGCACCGAGCGAATCGGGGAATCTTCCCATCCCTAATCCACACGCTTCCGACTCATTATCATTACAGTTACACAGTTTTGATGCTGTTTTCTGTCAGATGATTGTATTTGATTCTGCGTCTTTTTTTTTAGGTTTCTTCTTCAATTTTTTGGAAATTCTGTACAGAAAATGTGTGCAAGCGCCCCCTACCACATTCTAGGAGTACAAGTATAGCTCAAATATAATAAGACGTTTTCTAAGTTTAAGTCAAGTATACTTAAAAGTATTTATTTATGAGAAGTACATAAAGCCCATTTCTGAGAAATACATAAAAAGTAGACTAAAATGATACATTATTTTTAGTTAAAAAACCCTGTTGGTTTTTATAATCAGATTTTTATTTTACTTTCAGACTATGATTTCTTCCATTTGGAGTTGATCAAACACAACAGTTTATCCTATGCTATGATGCATTTCTGCTTTTCTGTTTGTTTTTAAAAGGGTAATTCACTACTGCTTTCCTTTCAACAAAAATGATGTCACTCCTAGCAAGTCATGTAATTGAGTGTATACACTTTGTAAACGGGGTACTTATCTACATAGTAAATACACAGTATTGTTTCATGGAGACATAAACTGTCCCTTTAAGTCTGACACAGGCCTCCAGAGATGAAACAGCAGATAGTGTATTAATGATGGTGTGAGACTCAAGTGGTGACTGACAACAGTAATTACAGTGAGGCCTGTTTAATGTGCCGTATGTACTGGAGGTGTGTTGAGCGCTGCTCGAGACGGGGTGGAGCTTCCTTCTCATCGTAAGCTGTCATCTCTGGTAAAAGTGAGAGGTGATGATAGACCAAGATAGAAAGCTAATAAAAGCCAATACAGAGATAATGTCAAGCTTGCTAGCTAACACCACCAGGGGATCTTAACAAAGAAGGGAGTGTCTTTCTCACATTTTTAACAATGCGCCTGTAAGAAACATCCTAAATGAGAGCAAACTGTTGTCCACAGGGGAATACTGTTAGAATACTAACACAATCACATTGCAACACCATCCTTTACAATAGCCTAAGCAGTGCTTAGATGATTGTGGTTTTTGTTTTTGTTCAGTTGCAACAATATTACAATACATATTAATCCTATTGGTTATGAAAACGTACTTTCTTAATTTACAAGTTTTATCAATGTTCATTAATTTTTCAGCAAACCAATTAGCCACTTTATTGACTATGTTTGTGGGACCCTGTGATCGACGAACACGTGCTACATATTTCTACACACATTTAAGAAAAGTTATTTTTGTTTTAGGGATAGTAGCAAATGCCCTCACGATGTACTATAAACTTCACAGCGGCTCTGATAATAGTTTAATGATTTCAGCTGAAAGAGATGGTATTAAACCTTGGTATTAAATGGTGCCATGGCCCCACTGCACCGTCTAGCTCTCAATCACTCACAAAAGGCCAGAAGAGAGCTCCATTGTGGGTGAGAGCCAGTGGGCACTAGAAAGGAGTTTTTATTTTTTTCTAGGATGAGACCTTATTGATGAGCCTTGAACCATAGCTGAGAGAAATCATGTTTTTAATGCAACCAATGCATGGCTACACCTGAAGAAAATTGAAGTCTCTCTCTTATGTTCTCCATCATATATACACACAATATTGCTACAGCGGTCCCCTGACATTCTGCAGATATGAGTTCTGCCTTAAGATTTTTACAACAAAAAGCTCAGATGCATCATAAAAGCACATTATGTCCTGCAGAGAACACTAACAAATCAAGGTCAGATTGTGACTGATGTCACATGGAAGATTAACAAAGGTCTTACTATTTTAAAGTGACATGACGGTGAGTAATTAATGAGAGAATTTTCATTTTGGGGTAAACTAACCCTTTAAGAGACAGTTTTACAAAGCAGGGCAAATTACTGTAGCACAAGAGTGCAAAATTAGCATATTTAGAAATAAATAAGTAACAATTCTGTAGCAAGGTCAGTGGGGACAGTGGGGACCCAAAACAGCCTGGTTACAAACTTTTTTCCAAAAAATCTTCCTTTGTGTTTGGCGAAACAAAGAATTCATACAGGTTTGGAACTACTTGAGGATAAATAAATCATGAAAGTATTTTTATTTTTGGGTGAATTCCTTTAAGTTTTCTTTAACACACTTGCGTACACTAATAAAAAAGCAGACTTTGTAATAATGTCAAGCTAAAAGTTTTACTTTAAAGCGCATTTAAAAGTATAAATATATTTGTAATAATTTTTTGTCGACAGTCATACTAAAGCACATGTGAAGTATTGGATTTTTACATTTGAGCTGCAGTGTATTTTCATTATTTAATTAAATTACTTAAAAGCATGCTAAAGTGCACTTATTTTACACTAGGGTACCCCTGTGACCCATTTGCTGTGACATAATAATTCACAAAAAAAAATAAAAAATTAAAGTGTCAAATGCAATGCTTTTTTGAACATCTCTACAATGTTGCTAATATGGGTCTCCACAGCATCACTTCATCTGCCATTTCCTGCTTCCAGAAAGCCCACTTCCTCTCTGTCCCTTTTATTCTGTGTAACTCTGTCCAAACAGTGTTCGAGACTTGTGCACAACTAGCACTGAGAGACCAGTTCCCTTTCAGTCGGTCACTTCGACGTCACGTCGGTGACTGACGAATAGGAATCTCGCATCGAGATGCAAAAACAACTCTGCGTGTATGTAAACACGCCAATGATTTTCATAGGCATACGCTGCTTAGGATCAGCTGAACCCAATCGCATCGCGAGTACAGTATAAGTAGGTCTCAGGTGGCATAGGTAAGTACTACCTTCCCCAGTTCTGAGAGTACAATCTCTTCCTATATTCCGTATGCATTGAATTCATGATATATGTGAGATGTGTCTCACTCTTGAAAGAGAATGACTTCTGCACGTCCTACACAATGGACGTCCCAGTGTCCAGTGACTTATATTGCGGTACTGGTCCATGTGCAGAGTCTGCTTCCTACAGACCAAACACAGGGGGTTGGTGACTCTCACATGGGGTTGGAAGGGACAGTCTATATGGCGCTTTGGTAGGGATCCCTATTTGTTGGTCACCGACGTGACGTCGAAGTGACCGACTGACAGGGAACGTCTCAGTTACGTATTGTAATACTCAGTCCCTGAAGAAGGGAACGGAGATCTCACGTCCCATCGCCATAGGGGCTGTACCGCCGCTAGGGCCATAACACCAGCGAAAACCTAATGAGCGCTAGATCGGCTGACCTACTTATACTCGCGATGCGGTTGGGTTCAGCTGATCCTAATCAGCATATGCCAATGATAATCATTGGTGTGTTTACATACACGCAGAGATTTTTTGGCATCTTCTTCAGGGAATGAGGGTTACAATACATAAAAGGGCGATACCCGGAAATTAGACTTTGCATTGTAACATCTACACCAGGTTCTACATCAGGCTCCACCCCCACTGTCACTCTCCGATCACAATCCCGAGTAATAATTGACCTCACCTGTTCTACACACCTGATGTTCATCCCCCGCACCAAACCACACCATACTTAAGCACCCACCACACAACAGTCAACGTCCAAGCTCGTTCATACGAAGAGGACATAATCTTACCTGTTAAACTCATCTGCTAACTCTTACCTTCTCCTTCCAGAAGCCTCAGTAAAGTCCCGTTGTTACCTCTGTGTCATCCTTGCTCCTGCCTGTCTCCAGCGTCCTCCCTCGTCTTCAGTGTGGTCTCTGTGTATCTGTGGTGTGTGGTGGTGTGCGTCGGATCTCCGAGAACCAACAAAGAAAGAAAGACTTTTGAGTTTCATTATTAATTACCCAGAGTTGGAAGACTCTTTGTTTGCTTACCTTTGTTACTCCTTTTGAAAATAAACGCCTTTGTTGATCTCACTTACCAGCCTTGTGTCCAATCGTTACATGCATAAAGAATACATTATTAAAATATATTAAGATAAATTATCTTAATTATATATTATTGTGACTTTATACTCATGAAAATGTAGCATACTTTCCCCCTCTAATTATCATTGCTTTAATAAGCAAAGATCTCATAATTACTGTAATATGGTTTCAAAATGCTTAATTATCATGAAAATATCACAAGATAAAATATATTTTTCCTAATAATAGCATGCAAAATAAAACTACAGCTATAATGTATGCTGAATTTTCAGCTTTTTTTGGCAACCCAAGAGAAAACAATAAAAATAATGCGCTGTAATGTAACAAAGACAAAAACGTCCACCGGGAGATCTGAGGAAATAAATGTTGAAGTGTATGGAATTTGGGATATTTTGCATTTCAAGGGATTGGTTTGCTTAACTAACACCAGTGTCAACTTTAGAAGATATTTACTCATGCAGAATGTTATTTCTGTTTCTTTTGATTGCGGGTAAAATATAACCCAGATACTTTTTGACAGTTCTTTGAAAGTTTTTCCATTAGATTTAAATTAGTATTGTTCTATAAGAGTCAAACAGAGTTTATGCATGCTTGTGTGTATGTATATATAAATATATATATATATATATATATATATATATGATATTGTAATGAGTACGTTATGGATGTTGTGTAGATTGACATGACACATTATCACACATTTCCCCAGCATGCTAAACAGACATGATACCTCTTCTTCGTTTAAGGATTTGTCCACTCACACTTTCATCCAATCGAAAACAGACGTAGCCTGATCTCATGCGCATGTTGTCTCCCAAAATCAGTTTGGTGAGTCAGATGCCCTTAGATCCTTTCATGAATCATGCATGATCTGACTCAAAGAGCTGGCCTCCACATGAAAGACATAAAATATGTGAATATGAATCCAATGGCAAACAAAATTCAAAGCTCTGCTCTGAAAAAATAAATAAATATGCCGCCTGTGTTGTGTAGAATATTGAATACATAGTACAGAGCGTGAAAAAACAGGACAGTAGATTTCAATGAGTCTTTCTTAAGATTATTTAAAGACTTCTCCAATGTACCATCCAAACCAGACAGAAACCAGAAAACACTTTACATAAGTTCACAAATGCAGTGTACCGCTCAGACAGAGACTCAGAAGACAGGAAGTAATTAGAACACAGGATTTATTAAACAGAACATAGTCAACATATAATGCCATACAAGTAGGCATGAAGCAAATGGACAACTCTGTTGAATAACTTAAACAGTAGCGATCTCCTGATCGCCATCATCCATCCCATCCAGGTAACACAGGTAAGTATAAAGGTAAAAATTTGGCTACAACATAAATCACTCCATCCTAACAAACCATACATCAATGGAAAGCTTATTTATTCTGATTTTATTATTATTTCAATTGACCCTTATTTTGTGGCCCAGGATCTCAAATAGAAACACTGTTAGAGAATAACATATATGTTTTAAACTTTGCAAAAACATGTAATGAGTTTTCCTCAAAAATGCATGTTGCACAACTTGTGACACTTTCAATGTAAAATATCCAATTTTCCAGTGAGAACTGTTTCTGCTCTTTTGGGAGACTCTAGTTGCAAGGACATTGTACACGAGTATCTGGTATTATTCGTGCAATTCTGTACCAGGTGAGCTATCAATTTAGCTAATTCACGAAGGTCTTACGCTGGAACATAAAAATGTATTCACTGATCCAGAACACAATCCACTGTACATTCAGCATCTCATCTCAGACTCTTATTCACAATCTCAGCCATATTCTCAAAACGATTGTTTTCAATGAATTCACATCCAAAATATTGATGACTGCCAGCTTATTCACCACATCCACCAGGTCAAAAATATACCTAAAATAATCAGAAAACAGGCATTATTATATATTTGTACAATATTTTTCTTGTCATTTTGTTTTAAAGTGAACAAATTAAAGAATATCATGTTGATGTCTAAATTTTAAAATAAAAAGTAGGGAGAGGGTAGAAATCGGGTCACTAATGAACCACATTTTAGGGGATTATATATTTTTTTTAATTCAGGCTCATTGGAAAAATGTACCTGTGGCAACATTTCGCCAAAAGGTGAGCTACCAAGCAAGTTTATTATGTCAGAAAAGCCATACATATCGAGCTGGTTATGTTATAGAAACGTCAAATCATTATAAAAGTGTTTTGAGATCATAATATAGTATTGTTATGAAAAAAAAATCCACTGTTTTACTGCCTGTAGTGTCTATTTTAGTCTGAAACACCTATGTATAGGTAATTTTTTTGAAGTTGGCACATTTTTCCAATTAACTAAAGTTGATTTTTATATATATATATATGTCCCAATCATGGGGTACTGGTGCTGCTTCAACTCCTCTCTCTCTCTCCCTCTCTCTGTCATCAGACTCTATCTTACACTGGTCTACACAAGTCTTATCCAGAGGGAATCCTGTCTGGCCTAATGTACTGTCCCTCAACAGATTGGACTTCTGCCTCTTTTTGATATTTCTGCTCCAGTGGAGAGTTAAATAAATGTCCTGCTGGCCCGCAGCTCTAGACTCAGCCCCAGCACTTGCCGTTCCAGGCTGCACTGCCTTTCCAATAGCCTTTTAATTTGGGTCAGAGTGATTTAGAGGCAAAGCTATGCATGACAAATTAAGCACCTCGGAAGCAAATGTCTCCCCTGTAGCCTGAAGTGAGTCTGCTTGGTTACACAATAGACTTCGGCTCCGCAAGGTGCAAGCGGCAATAAAAAAGGTTCTCAAACGCAGCGGCTGATACAAAAACAGCCTGTGTTCTGAGAGAATATAAATGTTTAGCCAATTCTGACAATGTGCAATGGTGGGTGAAAGCCAACCACTGTGTTGTAGACCAGCATAATGGCAGATTTCTTTCTTATGAAATCCTCCTACAGGCCTCACTCAAACAATGCCGGCGGGCCGTATGTATCTGTGTTCAAATAAGCGTACCTGAGCAATGGGAGATGCTTATTTATGTGCGTACAAATATGAGCATCTATGTGCAAGGGGCTATCAACCATATAGGCAATGCATTCATATTCTGTCCCTTGCAAGACACTGTAAGGTCTTCAGGCTCCATCCAGCCCAATGCCCTTGAAGGAGCACATCTTTCTTGATTACAAGTGTCTTTAAACTGATGAATTGTATATGCTGAATGAAGGGTTGCACTTGAGCTGTTGTAGCTTAATTTTTAAGGGCTCTCCATCACAATGATGATGGTTGAGGGTGAAGCAGTCGCTGATGATTTTACTTACATAGCTATACATTTTAAAATTAACAATGTAAAACGTGATTAAACTGAGGAAGCATTTTCCCTAGAATTAAATCAAGCTGTATTTCTATATATCCATCTATATGAAATACATGATGCAATAAGAATATGTCACATAAAAAAGGTTGAAATTTTGGTCTCTTAAGGGTTAAAGCGTAAAATGGCTTTTCGTTATTAATTGAGCTGAGTTCTGGCAAAGCTTAAAACATGGTAATACTGGCAATCCTCCAATCAGCACAAATGCAACTATGATCAATGCTTATTTCGTTACAGCTACTAGCTCTGAGGACTATTAAACATTGCACTTAACACACACTGTAATAGCCAGACATGTTTAACTTTCATGCATGCGAATGCTGAAAGTATGCCATTTCTAAGAAAATTTGTCCCTAGAGCTTAAAAGTATGAGTCATTATAGTAGTCTTATCTTGGGGAATCACAGTATGACATACAGTACAATTTAAAACATGGACATAGTGTATTTGATCATCAGTGACACTTTGTTCATTTCAAACAATGACAACAATTTACAGTGTCCTTTGTGTAAGCCAGCGCTTTATGGCAGTAATTCAGTGGGTTTGGCAATTGTTGTTTTATCGCAAGCTGTTTTATGGATAAAATAAAAATGTGTATAATGTTAAAGGGATATTTCAACCAAAAATGAGGATGCTAACATTCTCATTACCATTACCATTACTCAATTACACAACCAGATTTCTTTTCCCCTTCTGATTGCACTGTACTGTCTGTATGCACTAAAGGAAAGACATCAACAGCTTGCTGGATATAGCCCACAGTCTTCTGAATGAAAGAGATGTTAGATCAGACAATCCTGCTTGTATACTGCTCAGAATATCTCTTCACTCAGAGCTGAACCCTTTTAAAACCTCAGTCTTTCTAAGAGACTTTGTTTTTTGTGTGTTTTACTCATGATTTGCCTAGAAAAACACTCCAATGAAATACTATTGCTGTTGGGTTTTACATGTTTGTTTAGTTCTGGTTAAAAGAAATAAAAAAATGTCTTAGTTTTAACCTTTGTGTTCTTCGACTGGGACTCCATCTATGAGTTGTTTTTCTTCACCTCCGTGTCACCTTGTATGGATCAGTCACCCATGGGAAGAGAGCAGTCCAAGTGTCTAAGTGTCACTCAGACTATCTATCAGCGAGCTCTCTGGGTAAACCGAATGCTGTGTTCGCATCAAATTAGGCGTGCATGTCTCCTAGGGAGCTGGATGCCTGTCGTTCTTCTTTCCCCCCGCTCTGTATCTCGCTGTACTGTGGAGATAGATGCTGGAGTGATGGAGGTCTTTCCTCTGTGTTGTGGAGATAAGTCTAATTCAAGTCCTGAATGCATTTAGGACTCCGTTTGCTGATAGAGCTCCTCTGATGAGCCCATTCAAATCCTTAAAGGATGCCCTACTCCACCCATCCCAATGTCGGGCAGATTGCCATGCGATAGTTGCGTAATCTTGTCGGAGTGGTAATGCCTCGTTTTTGATGTGCAGTATCCCATTATTTCTGGGCGGCTGATAGGAACTTAATTAGAAACATAATGGCTCTGCCGCACATCAGACAAGGCTAATTAAGACGAGCCGGCGAGCAGGGATAATTGGGGTTTTCGTGAAGACCTTGGGTCAGATGGACCTCTTTTTAAATTCCAGGCCCCACTGGTCCGTGGTGTATAGGTCAGCCACTCATGAGATCTGAGAAAGCACAACGGGTAGACGCTTCCTTACTTAAACACTTGCTGAAAGTCCAGAGGAAGAGAGGTCTTTTATTTGATGTGAACTGTGTCATTTCTGTCTATGTTCAGGTGTTTTCTGTTACACCACTTACAGCTTATCGAATGCATACATTTTGTGTACATTGACATACTAGGATTAGCTGATTAACCTTCTGGAGTCTGACAAGTTTTGAGAAAAGCCTTGACATTCGTGCTTACCGAAAAATGTTAATAGCTAAAGTCTGATTCGACTTTAAAGTTTTGAATGATGCATTACTCTAATCTGTATATATATATGTTATATATATAATGTAGCATTTTTGTTCTTTCCACTTTTAAGGAACCGTTGTTTCCACTGTTCAGGAAAAAATGCCTCCATCGAGGGTTAACAACCATAATGTAATACCTCACTAGAGACACTAACTAGCTAGTTGCTAACTCATGGGGTACGGTGATGTACTAGAGAGGTGAGGGGCTATGGTTTGAATCGTAACAAAACAGTTTGACAAAACAGTTCAAATAGGTGTAAAAAGAAGTTGAAATGGGACAGTTACATCCACAATGCCTTTTTTATCAGTTTTGCATTTGTTCGAACACTGTGTTTGATTTGGGTTTTATTTCATGAAAGGGTAGGATTTAGACAAAGTAAACAACATTTTGAATTTTGGAAGAACTGAGGTTGTGAGAGATGGCACACACTGTGTATAAAAGCTCTACATGTTCTTTCCATAATTCAAAGCCAACTCACAACTGTTTTATTTTTTAATGCTTTTATAGTTAATAAATTACATTTTGTAAGGAATAATTGATGATGAGCCATTAAATTATTAGACTATAAGGCATACCCAAGGTGGTTTTAAACCATAAAAACTATTGCCGCAAAGATGTTAGAAAACAATTTTTCTTCAAAGCTGGATGGTGCCACCTTGTTTTGAATTTATATATTTTTAAACAACAGAAAAAACTAATACTAATGTAAGATCAATAGCTCACAAGCAGATGAATGACACAGAATATGACAGTAAGTAAAACTTTCTCAAACTTACTGAGGGTGTCACATTCTGTTCCTGTCCTGTCTCGTGCTCCCCCTTGTCTTTATGTATTTTGGTTTAGTCCTGTCCTGTTTGGTCTCTCCCTCATTAGTTTGTTCGTTTCACCTGTGTTGTACACCTGCCCTCACTTTAGCTTT
>JAUCMT010000068.1:20520274-20545573 GCA_032357475.1 Enteromius thamalakanensis
TCAATCACTATGTATGTAGTATATTTAACCCTCTGTGTCGTAAAAGTAACATATTTTATTCATAATTTTATGTTTTATGCACTTTAAAGTATCGAACGCAAAAAATTTAAAATCGCATCGCAATCGCAATATTTATCAGAAAAAACAAAATTAGGTTTTTTCTTAAAATCGTGCAGCCCTACTGACCAGCTAAACCGAGGTCACAATGTATATATTTTCAAATTACAATTTAAAAGACCAAACTCACAAACTTACCAAACTCTATCTATCTTACTCTTACTATCTTATCTAACCTATAGTAGCTTGTTCGCCTCCTCCCCTCTAGAACCCCTCTTTTTAGACGAGCTGAACCAACCCGTCTCTAGGTTTTGGTTCCAAAAACACCTTAAGTCCATCCTCTCAAGATCAGGAGTAGACCCAAACCATTTCTCCTCCCATTACTTCAGGATCGGAGCAGCCACTACAGCTGCTAAAAGAGGCCTAATCCCAAGCCAAATCCAAACCAATCGGCCGCTGATCAACCGAAGCTTTTTGGAACTACATTCCCTCCTCCATTCCCTCCTCCGCTGAGGTCCCCTAAACCTCCGCGAAGGTTTCACTCCCAGCCTCCGCGTAGGCTTCCCCGCCCCCATCCCCTTACCTCCGCTAAGTGCTTTTCTTCTCCATCCCACCTCCGCTGAGGTTCCCAAAACCTCAGCGAAGATTTCACTCCCAGCTTCCGCGTAGGCTTCCCCCCGCCATCCCCTTACCTCTGCTGAGGGCTTTTCTTCTCTATCCCACCTCCGCTGAGGTTCCCAAAACCTCCACGAAGATTTCACTCCCAGTCTCCGCGTAGGCTTCCCCGCGTAGGCTTCCCAGCTTTCATTTTCCTGCATCTCGCTTTTCGTGCATCCCTCCTCCTCCCCTACTCCACCGTTTCCTTTTAAATTAACACCTTTCCGGGGGGGCATACGGTGAACGAGCCGAACGACGAACTCTTGCCCACGCTAGGGTTCCATCCATTAGGGTTCGGAGTTCGCCGTTCTCCCGGCTCGCTCCCCAGACAGCACGCCAAATTTGATTTAATATTTATTACAAGTAAAGCGTGAACTCTTGAAATTCATACCTGGCCACATGTCACCTCCTTTCCTTCTTTATTGTTTACCTTCTATAATCACAAATTTGTGTTGACCAGAGGGTTTCTTTACCTGACACGAGTCTTTGCCTCCTTCCAGCAGACCGGCACAGATCATGTTGTCTGTTATATTTCCGACTCCATAGAGACAGTTGCACTGTCTATTACCAATTACAGGAACCTCCACTTCCTGAAGAACTTGAGGGGATGGAAAAGTCACTGTAAGACAGACATGAGATGTTATTTACTTTGCATAGCCATTAACTATACTGTTTTTGATGGTACAGTAAAAGGTGATTCACCTCCTTCACCAATGTTTCCCCATCCAGTGATCCAGCTGTCTGTGCCGCTGTTGAACACGCTGTTATAAGCTGCTAGACACACGGGTCTGATGTAGTCAGTGAAGGTGACAGGAGACACCAATTTGAGTAGAGCGATATCATTTTCATTTGTTAAATGGTTGTAACTGGGATGTTTGACAATTAATCTCACATATATGTACACTTCATTGGGGTTTGAACCTTTCTGGGTCTGTCGCCCCAAAACCACAGTGAAAGAAGCTGGGGGATCCCTGAGGAAAATAATAAATGATAGTGAGAAACTGAGAAAAAAAGAGTTTTAACCCAGTGAAGTCTGAAATATAAAATAACAATAATGTTTTTAAAATTTGACTGAAATAAAGCAAAACTAGAACACTTTCAAATCACAGGAGGTTATTGACTTTAGTCAAGTGTTCATCTTGAAATATTAATAATTGAAATGTTAATCTTGTTAAGTTTTGTTCATATAAAGAAAAACGTTATAGATTGACAGAAAAAGACACTCCATCTGTAACGTGTAAAAGTATCTGCCTATTACATCTACATAATTACAAACAGTAATAAGTTGTTCGATAATTTAGTGACATGGTAAGTACATGGCTACTACTAAGTACTTACTAGGGTAATTACCTTGTATTATAGACACTTTAACATGAGTGTACACATTTCTATGCCCATGCCCAAGTATACTGTATATCTATTTTAAATGACACAGAATTAAAGAACTGACTACAACTAAGGTTTTAAGTGTAAAGGGCAAAAAAAGAATTTGAAGGTAACATGTTAATAGAATGAATCAAATTAAGCACAGAAAAACTAGCTCCAAGGAAAATGAACACAATGAACAGAACAGAACATTCCAGACATTTGACATCTGAAGTATTTATTTGCGGTTAGAAGGAGGAATGAACTTACCCATTAAAGCAGTGTGCAGCAGACAGTACCCACTCTTTGTTAATGAGAGAACCTCCACAGATGTGTCTGCTTAACAGAAGAAGACTAGCCTGCCATGGCCAGCGTCCAGCTGAAGCGTTCTGACCTCCGGTAACAGTTGTTCTCCCACATATTTCAGCACTAGAAACTTCATCTGAACGCATCGTAACGCAAAAGAGGCAATGATGTACTACCTAAGAACTTCTCAAGCAGTATTGTAGCAGATGCATCATACACTTTTATTTCTTGATTTTACGTTTTTGTTGTTGTTTGTAATAACTCGAGCAAAAGCTGTTTTTTCTTATCCCCACATAAAATAAAGATACATATTATTATATGAGCTTGCTCTTTTCAAGTGGTTAAGCAAAGACATTTTCACATAAGTCTGTGTGTGTGCATGCATATAAAGACTGATTAGCACTGCAAGAATTCAAGAGATTCAAAACAGCAAATCTTACCAAAAGGTAACACAACGATAATTAAATAAAATATATGATGTATTATTAATGTACCTTGGTGATCAGTTTTAATACAGAATCCTTCATAAAAAACAAAACAGAGGCAAATGTTACAAACATAAAAAAGACATACACACAATATTTAAAAAATTGAAAAAATGCATATGCTTTTAAACAAAATGATCAAATTAGACATCTAAAATTGATCTAAATGATGCATTTCATGAACATACACTCACCATTGTTTTCTGATGAATTGTCAACACGAAATGCCCATCTACCCATGACATTGACATTGCTTGTGTAAGACAGATATGAGACATCAGAAACAGGAATTGAGAAGAAATTTGTAGAGTTAATTGTGTCAAAGCCGAGCTGTTTGTGGGGAGGGGGAAAGTAATTAAATCCACATTTTCCACCAAAATTTTGCACTGCTAAAGTTTGGAACACAATATTTTGAAGCATTGTCCACACTGCTTTACCTCTGTAGCATATGGAGGCTTGACAATATGATCATAATGCAAGAGCGTAAATGATAGGTTTTCGCCAGACACCAAAACTACTTGAAAGGTCAACTCCTGGAAATGACCAGAAACAATACAATACAATGATACAATCATGTTTTTAGGTATTCCATTAATTTCACTTCAGTGAAAATAAAATAAAAAGTGCATGCTAACTTACCGACTGCCTGTCTGCATAGTACGGTACTTTATCCCATGTAGCAATAAAAACCCAAGAAGCAAAAAAATTCAAGTTGGGAAAATATTTGTTTATGTCTCTTGAAGCGCGATTCAAGAGATGAGCATCTGTTCCTTGTCGGTAAGAGATAGTTCCTTCCTCACGAATATCAATGTCTGTCCACAGAGGAGCGATGATGTCTTTAGTCAAGTATGCAGGAAAATAGTAGGGATACCACTGGGAAAATGGCTCATCAAAGGTCAGGTCTCCATTATTATTTACCTGTAGGATCAAAACCAGTTATCTGGATAGAGTAACATCATCTATGTGGACCATGTATTCATGAATATCACATTGCGTCTTACAAATATTGTGTCATATGCATGACCAAAGTACACAAATGGCTGCAGGAGAGGAATCAGTGGAGAACTTCCATCATCTGACTGCGGGCTCCTCTCATCCACTTCATCTCCAAATGGGTAGAATATTCCTAATATCCCCAGTAGTATTATTATGAATGTTTCATCTATTGAATGTTTTAAATGCATGCTATATTTTAGGACTATTTATCAAGTAATGTGTGCCTATATTAAATAGTAAAGTTACCCTCCTCAGGACCACCATCAACACGAAATACCCAGCGTCCCGGGACATTGACATTACTGGAATTGAACAGCTTATTTTCATCAGTCACAGGGATTGAAAAGTAATTTGCTGAGTTTCCTGTGTCATAACCAGCCTGCAATGAAAAAAAAAAAAGCTAATTTAATAAAATTAAATGACCAGGTAATAAAATCTTTTAATCATTTTTTAACACCACTGAATGGTCCCGAATATAATTTGCAATTCAAAGTTTTTCATCAGTATTTTTATTCTGCCATACCTGAAAATCTTGATCAGTTGAGGAGATATTTCCGTAGTTCATTATAATGAAGGAAAGAGTTCTGCAAATTATTAGGATGGCTTGGAAGGAGGATTTCTAGAAAAAAAGAAATACAAATACTATTATTATCATTTACTGTAAGTATGGTCGCTGGCGTGGATTTATGTGTACATACACTTTTGTTTCAAATCTGTTCATACACATGTTTTATAATTGAGCCCCCTGATGTGCTAAAATGGTAGCACCTCAAAGCACATCTGATTAGCTGTGCATTTACTGAATGAGTGTTGAGTACCAATACTGTATTTATATACTTTTATTGTAGTGATTACTTTAATAATAATTGTAATTTATTTTTTTGTTAAGCACCTTGAATTACTATTTTATATTAAATGTGCTATATAAATAATCTTGTCTTGCCTTGCCTAGAGTGATGGAAGCTGACAGACAGTGACATAATTTAACCATGGCATTCAACAGATGGTGAATGACTTTTACATTGGTCTATTGTTGTTTTCCACCTTTTGGGGTTAGTTTAAGTAAACTGTGGGCTACATGACTCACTGAAAGGCTAAAGTAGATAAGTGCTCCAAAAGGCATTCTTATAAAACTTAATTTCTAGCTGTACATACACGGCAGTAGTTATAGGAACTAAGAAAACCTTACTTTGGTGCAAAAGCTGCCTTTGCTTTGATGTTGTCAAGAATTTAAAAATCACTGTCTGTTTCTGCTGAGATTTACACTAAACTTATGTTTAGGAAGATTAACACAACCTTTCTACATACTGTAATCCACATACCGTCATGGGGCTGTTGAAGTAGGGCACGCTATTCCAAGTAGCAATGAAGACTGTTTGCACTGAGAAGCCAAACTGAGGGAAATACTGCTTGACATCATTTCTTGCCCGGTCCAGGATACGGCCTCGTGTTACAATACGATAGGAGATGCTGCCATTGACGCTACAGTCAAACTTTGCCCAGAGTGGAGCTATAATGTCTCTAGTAGAGTTGGCAGGGAAAGCCTTGGGGAGGCTTTCATCAAACGGTTCAAATGCCAAATATCCATTATTGTTGACCTATAGTAAAGATTTGAACATTTAACTGAAGGGACATGACTTGTGATACATTAATGTACTTTAAATGTAGTCTTTAGCACAATATCTCACATATATGTTGTGGTATTTGCGTCCAAAGTACAAGAAAGGACACTGCAAGTGCAGAGCTGGTGTGCTTCCATTACTTTGACAGAGATTCTGAGAGTTTTGGTAGTCAACTGGATAAAACAGACCTGGAAAAAAAACAAGTAAATGCATGTTGTGGCTTTGGTACAGTACCAAGATTAAATGTTACTTAAATTGGGTTTTAAAAAAACTGTTACTATGTTCTTTTGGCAAAATATGAAAAGCCCAACGGCCCATAGCATGGACATTTGTGGATTGGGTCAGGTTGTTGATGTCAGATGCAGGAACTGCATAATAATCGGCTGAATCATCAGTGTCATATCCAGCCTAAATTTGAAAAATACAAACATGTTTGTTACTGGCCTGTGGATAAGGCAGAACTGTGCCAACATTTCTACAAAAAAAAGCTCACCAGTGCAATGTGTTTAGTTTGGGGAATACTGCCATAAATAAATACAATAAATGACAAACCAGAACCAGAGATCAAAAGTACTTGAAAAGAAGAATTCTGCTGAAGAAAAACACAATTAAAAATTATCAGTTAAAAGACAAAAGAAAAAAAGGAAAAAAATGTATCTCACCTTTGCCGAAATGTTGGAATATGTCACATTATCCCAAGTACAAATAAAAACGGAGTCAGCATTGAAATTTGCATGAGAAAAATATTGACGAATATCATTTGTAACTCGTTGTAGTACTCGGGCACCACTGAATTCTTGAATGTAAGCATCACTGTAGTCAATTTCTGTCCATAGAGGAGCAACAACGTCTTCACTTGAAGGAAAAGTTGGGGGACTAGAAAACAGTGGCCAGTTGAAAGTAAGAAATCCATTTTTGTGAACCTAAAGGTGTTTGAAGAAACAGATATTACATTGTTGACAAATAGTTTTAATGGTTATGATAAGTGATACCTTAAAAATAAATCAATTAATTAATAAAACTTAATTAATGAGTGTCCTCACGTAAACATTTCTGCACTTAAATCCGAAATAAGAAAATGGTGTCTGCAAATAGACCTCTGAAAATCCATTATACTGAAGGTCTTGTTTTTTCCCATTCCTAAATGGATAGAACAGTCCTGCAAGTGTACAAGTTATTTTTTAGCACATTTATTTTAATTATTTGGAACTATTTACATTTCATACATATTTCACTATTTATATTATCTAATGAATTGTACCATCATTTTCTGCTGCTTCGTCAACTCGAAACACCCATCGACCCATGACATCAACATTGCTTGTGTACGGCAGATATGTGGTGTTAGACACAGGAATTGAAAAAAAATCAGTTGAATCACTTGTGTCATAGCCGGACTGTCAATCAAAATAACAAGATGACAAAAAGTTCAGTGAAAATTAAACACAAATATCACAAAGTGATTCTAATAACATATTCTGATCAGTGAAATGTCCACAATGCTTTACCTCTACAGGATATGGGGGTGGAGTGATAAAATCATAACTCATGAGTACAAATGACATGTTTTTACCAGACACCAAAACCATTTGAAAGGTAGACTCCTTAAAGACAAAGGAAATTACATAAATTCAGAGACAGTGCAATACTGTTCACTAATCACAAATTTATGTGCAAAAATAATTGTCGTATTAATTCAATCTAACTATAAAGAGACTTACTGTCCCTCTGTGTTGATAGTATGGTACTTTATCCCAGGTAGTGATGAAAACCCATGAGGCAGAGAAGTTCAGATTGGGGTAATATTGGTTTATGTCTCCAGAAGCCCGATTCAAGAGGTATCCATCTGTTACTTGTCGGTAAGAGATGGTTCCACTGTGTGTAATGTCAATGTCTGTCCATAGTGGAGCAATGATGTCTCTAGTCGAGTATGTGGGAAAAGTATCAGGAATATACTGGTAAAATGGCTCATCAAATGTCAAATACCCCTTGTTATTCACCTGTTATGAGAAGAATATAGTATAACATCAGTCATCCGGATTGTCAAGTGACATTCTTAATGTGAAACAGAAAGGCCCAATTCAATTTCTATCCCTTTTTAGCCCTTCCCCTTTTCCCCACCCCTTCGCTTTGTGTTAATGTAAAAAGATAGGGATGTCTCAGTTCTCTTTTGTTTGGAGGGGAAGGGGTAAAGGGAAGGGTCAGATGACCTTTCAAATGAAGACTTTTCGGGACCACACTTCAAACAAAGTTTTTTTCCAGAATAACCGGCTAAAGAAGCAACATGGCTGCCCAAGACACATAAATGTAAGCCTTACTGGAATTGATAAAAGTTTTAATGAAAAGTATTTTATGTTACATTCAATTGTGTGTTCATATTTAGGCTGATGTTATTCAAAGAAATAATAACTCTCTGAGGTCGCCGGTCACGCCCACGTGATCGGGGTCTTTTTTTTCTTATATGAAAAGCTTATATTAAAATATTTGCAAAATATCACTAAAATATGCCTATATGGTGTTATGACATACTACACGATAGTGCCACAACATATTTTCATGTCTAATAAGGGCAATAACCACCACAGACTAATAGGGGGCTGTCCCCCCAATAAGTGAATGTTTTGCAAATAACAATTTCAAGAGGATCGCTGGACAAATTAATCATCCACAACTGGCTCTCATCATCTAATCAATTCCCTCGCCAATTCGTACACAATCATAACCTTTCCTTCCCACTATAAATATCCCCGCTCCCCGGACAGCACACCAAATTCACTATTTTATCTTATTCTATTAATGAGGAAGCGTGAACTATTGAATTAGAAATTGCTAGGCTTTTAGAGATTAAAGTTGCGTTTATGCCTGTCTATTCAACTCTCTAAGAAATGAGTAAGTTTACTTCAAAAACAGGGATTTTATCCTCTTGTTGCTGGAAAATATAATGACTAAGGTGTTAAATGTGATGTTTACATTATGGTCCGAACCTAGATTCTCCACATCAGTAAGAAAGTGATAAAACTAACATCTTCCATTCACAAAACATTTGTGTTGCTTTTTTGGGGCAAAGCGAAGAAACATTGAACAACAATATAAAATGCAGGAAACTTATTTTTTTTGTGGCAAGTGAAATATTATGTACTGTAATGGAACAAGCTACTGCTAGTGTAGCAGATGGTTGATGCCTTCTTGCGAGAGAGTGGGGGCACTCCACTGTTGCCACCATATTTTAAAAAATTGATTCTAAAAATTAACATGACTGATTTCTTTTGTCAATGCTCTGTTCTTTTTGGTTTATTTGACTGATTTGTTTTGTAAATGTTTTGTTTTCTTTGGATTATTTGACTGATTTATTTTGTAAATGTTTTTTTTTTTTTTTTGTTTGAGTAATTGCTTGGTTGCCATTTTTCTTGAATTGAGTGTTTTATTTTTCATTTGTTTGCTGTGGCCCTCCCAAACAAGTGTTTTCTTCTCTCCAGGAATTGGGGTGACCTGCTGTAGCGTGAGGGCAAGCTCTTTTCCACTGGTGATAGTATCCAGTTGTGTGCAGTGTTCACTATCTTGGGTGGAGTGAAGTGTGAGTGCACGTGTATGGGTGTGTTGCTCTGCCTTATCTTTCAGAGATTAGTAAAGCGGAACCCCAGCCCTGGAGTAGATATAGCACTCTACGTGTGCACCATGGCATTTACATTGCAACGTTATTTATGGTTTAATAAAGTCTATGGTAATTCATCTGGGTCTCACTAGCGTTATTTTATTAGAACTGGTTATTTTCTTTCCGTGCATTTCCAAATACAGACATCAATCTATCCTTGCATTTCACATTCCCTGCATAGCCTGGATCATAGCGTTTATTTCTGCAATTTTCACTATTGTTATTGTTTGGCTGGCAGCTGGTCTAGAACATGGGTGGATATACGATATGTTGGGGGCATAGTGATCCCGACGGTAATATCACATTCGTCTGTTTTCAGTGGCCTTTTTTTTCACAAGATTTACAGAAGGAGGAGGAAACATTGGTGTTTGAGGTTCAGGGTACATCACTTCTATGTTCAGAACTGTTATTATTTAACTAAATCAAGGAAAATACATTCCTGCATTCTACGCATCTCCGACAGGGCCTGCAGTCTCATTTAGCACCTTGTTAGCCACTGTCTTTTTTAAGAAACATGTAAACCACAGACCATATTTTAGGGGATTTAACCAAAATGCCATTCAAAAAACCTATTGACTTTGAAACCGGAAACTGGTAGAGCCAAATGCTGCTAACTTGCTTATTTGCCTACAAAGTGACATCTTAATTCCACCACTCTATGTGGATACTGCAAGATTGTGCCTTGCAGTATCATAAATGTGACAACACTGCTTACATATAGTTGATTATAAATAAGGCCAAAGTAGGTAAACGGCTTTGCCAGGGGTATCAGAGGAGAACTTCCAAAATCCTCTGCTGGGTTTTTTGTATCCTCATCTCCATATGGGTAGAAGCTTCCTATAATTTTGAAAGAATATCATATTAAATGGTTAATTTAACCCAAAAATTAAAATCCTGTCATACCCTTATGTTGTCCCAAATAAGAACTTCATTTTAGTTTTGCGATGCTACAAAAATACTTTTTTTGCGTAAAGAAAAAAAATATTAAACATAACTTACTGAACCATTTTTCTCCCCCAAGCTAAACTTTCCACCATTTTAGAGAGTATCACAAGTCATATGAACACTTTCCCCTAGGTGTAAACACTTATTTCATTCATGCAAATGCTTTTCCCCCAAATGTAAACAATGCTGAGTTATGTTACTCTCTATGGAGGGTCAGATAACTCTCTGATTTAATCAAAAACATCTTAATTTGTGTGCCGAAGAAGATTTGAAATGACATGAGGTTGAGTAATTAATGACAGAATTTTCATGAAATAACCCTTTAAATAGTTCAGTGTTATAAAAATGACTTAAATATTTGTAAATATAAAAATATTTGTACAAAATGTATCAAGGACATGTTACGTGTGGTATTTCAACAGCTTACAGTGACATAACATTCATACTTATTGCACTCGTCATGACAATTTTTTTCTGCTTTTGTGAAACAAAACATCAATAAAATATCACTGTACTGTATCAGATTTAAAATACTTACCATCCTCAGGTCCACCATCAACACGAAATGCCCAGCGTCCCGGCACATTGACATTGCTGGAGTTGAACAGCTTATCTTCATCAGGCACAGGAATTGAAAAATAATTTGCTGAGTTTACTGTGTCATAGCCAGCCTGTGAGTACATAAAAAAGTAATTAATATGTCCAGAATTCCTCTGAATTACACACAGTGCCATTAATTTGATCTAAAGCTTCTTATTCTGTCTAACCTGAAAACTTTGATCAGTTTGAGAGATATTTCCATAGTTCATTAGGACAAAGGAAAGACTTCTGCCAATGACTAGAATGATTTGGAAGGAGGATTCCTAGGAAAAATCCAGTTTCAATGAAAAAACAGCTATAAATAGTCCGCTGTAAACTAATTTCATTCAAGCTAAATGTATGCAATTCTTTTAATAAGTTTGAAATGATCAAGAA
Source organism: Enteromius thamalakanensis (assembly GCA_032357475.1). Classification (NCBI taxonomy): domain Eukaryota; kingdom Metazoa; phylum Chordata; class Actinopteri; order Cypriniformes; family Cyprinidae; genus Enteromius; species Enteromius thamalakanensis. The sequence continues at coordinate 20,531,335 of JAUCMT010000068.1, forward strand.
TGTAAAATTCAGTTTCAGTCTCTGCCTAAATTTACACTATACTTGATTTTAAGAGCTACATACCGTTGTGGGGCTGTTTAAGTAGGGCACCCTATTCCATGTTGCAATGAAAACTGTATGTACTGAGAACCCAAACTGAGGAAAATACTGCTTGACATCATTTCTCGCCCGGACCAGAATATGGCCTCGTGTTACAATACGATAGGAGAGGCTTCCATTGACGCTACAGTCAAAATTTGCCCAGAATGGAGCTATAATGTCTCTAGTAGAGTTGGCAGGGAAAGCCTTGGGGAGGCTTTCATCAAACGGTTCAAATGCCAAAAGTCCATTATTGTTGACCTATAGTAAAGATTTGTACAATTAACTGAAGCAACATGACTTGTAATACATCAATGTAATTCAAATGCAACAAAACAGCTCACGTATATGTTGTGGTATTTGCGTCCAAAGTACAGGAAAGGATACTGCAAGTGCAGAGCTGGTGAGCTTCCATTACTTTGACAGGGATTCTGAGAGTCTTGATAGTCAGTTGGATAAAACAGACCTGAAACAAAAAGTAAGCACATTTTAAGGCCTTGGTAGAGTACATAAAAATATTTTATGTATTTAAGTTATTTATTTAAGATCAGGAAAGAAAAAAACATTACTATGTTCAGTTGGCAATGTGTTGACACAAAAAGCCCAACGGCCCTTAACGTTGACATTTGTGGAGTGAGCCAGGTTAGCGACATTAGAGACAGGAATTGTATAAGAAATTCTGGAATCAATAGTGTCATATCCAGCCTAAATAATAATTACAAATAAGTTTGTTACAGATCTGTGGAAAAGGGCTGAAGCTAAAAAAAAATACAAATCTACAAAAAAATAAATAAATAAATCTCACATTACTGTAAAACAATTCGGTAACACTTTCTATGAAGCCTGTATTTATAATGCATTGCAATGGTATTCTTAAGGCATTATAATGAATGTATAATGAATTATAAAAAGCTTATAATGTGTTATAACATCTCACAAATAGACATATATAATACATTATAATATTTATGAATGTGTGAGAGTATAACTTTTAAAAACATTATATAACACACAATGTCATTATCTATATCATTGTGTGTTATAAATGGTCATACTCTTAAAAGCTATAAACACAAATGTCACAAGCCGCGCCTCTGTGGCAGAGGTAGCACCTCTACTACCGGAGTCACTTTTGTTGGTTGTAGACTTCGTCTCATGCTACCACTAGAGACAAAGCGCCACCTGCATTCAAAAGTGACCAAAACATCAGCCAGAAAGCACAGGAACTGAGAAGTGGTCTGTGGTCACCACCTGCAGAACCCTGCAGAACCCTTTCCTATAATCTCCACCTGTTGTCTTTTCCATTTACACACCAGCATGTGTAAGTGATTGTCTATCAGTGTTGCTTTCTAAGCAGGCAGTTTGTGATCGACTTGTAGTTACATTTTTTTAATTGTTCCCTTTATTTTTTTTAGCAGTATATTATAACACATTAAAACTGTTCTTATGAAAATTCATGAGATGATACAACATATTGTAAAGTTACAGTGTTTATAATGCATTATGCATAGAAAACATAGAAACATAGAAAGTGTTACCAATAATTCTGCTGTATCTCTACGAATACAAATACTGCCCTGAATCCATTTTAAGGTAACACTTTACAATAAGGTTCATTTGTTAACAAATATTAAGAAATATTGTAGTACATGCTTTGTTCATTCTTTGTTCATGTTAGTTAATACATTAGTTAATGTTAACTAATGACACCTTTTTTTAAAGTGTTACCCATTTTTAAAACAAACACGTGGTTTTGAAATCTATCTCACCAGTTCAATGTGATTAGTTTGAGGAATACTGCCATAATTAAATACAATAAATGACAAACTAGAACCAGAGATCAGCAGTAACTGAAAAGAGGAATTCTGCAGAAGAAAAACAAAACAACATCAAATTATCACACAGTCACAAGACAAGTAAAAGCAAATAATAAAATGAATCTTACCTCTGCTGAAATGTTGGAATATGTCACGCTATCCCAAGAACAAACAAAAACTGAGTCGGCAGTGAAATTTGTATGAGGAAAATATTGACGTATACGATTTGTAACTTCTTGTAGTACTCTGACACCCTTCAGTTCTTGAACGTAAATATCACTGTTGTCAATATTTGTCCATAGAGGAGCAACAATATCTTTATATGCAGGAAGAGTTGGGGGACCTGATGGAGACAGTGGCCAGTTGAAAGAAATAAATCCATTTTTGTGAACCTGAAAGAGGTTTGAAGTAACAGATATTACAGGCTGACAAACAGTTTTAATGATTACTATAACTGATATATTGTATATATATATATGTTTAAAAAAAGTGCATTAATGAGTGTCCTCACAAAAACAGATCTGTATCTGAGCCCAAAGTAAGAAAATGGTGTCTGCAAATATGCAAAAGAAAATCCAAAATATGGTAGAACATCTAGTTTCCTCCCTTTCCTAAATGGAAAGAACAGACCTGCAAGAGTACAAGTTATTTGTCAGCACACTTATTCATTTAATTAATTTCTCTTAATTAATTAAACTCTCAATATTTGCCTACAAGTTAATTTTCTAATGAATTGTTGCTACAATAATTAAGTATTACACAACATACACACCAATGAATAATGTATTTTTAATTGTTACAGTACTGTACCATCGTATTCTGCTGCTTCGTCAACTCGAAACACCCATCGACCCATGACATCAACATTGCTTGTGTACGGCAGATATGTGGTGTTAGACACAGGAATTGAAAAAAAATCAGTTGAATCACTTGTGTCATAGCCGGACTGTCAATCAAAATAACAAGATGACAAAAAGTTCAGTGAAAATTAAACACAAATATCACAAAGTGATTCTAATAACATATTCTGATCAGTGAAATGTCCACAATGCTTTACCTCTACAGGATATGGGGGTGGAGTGATAAAATCATAACTCATGAGTACAAATGACATGTTTTTACCAGACACCAAAACCATTTGAAAGGTAGACTCCTTAAAGACAAAGGAAATTACATAAATTCAGAGACAGTGCAATACTGTTCACTAATCACAAATTTATGTGCAAAAATAATTGTCGTATTAATTCAATCTAACTATAAAGAGACTTACTGTCCCTCTGTGTTGATAGTATGGTACTTTATCCCAGGTAGTGATGAAAACCCATGAGGCAGAGAAGTTCAGATTGGGGTAATATTGGTTTATGTCTCCAGAAGCCCGATTCAAGAGGTATCCATCTGTTACTTGTCGGTAAGAGATGGTTCCACTGTGTGTAATGTCAATGTCTGTCCATAGTGGAGCAATGATGTCTCTAATCGAGTATGCAGGAAAAGTATCGGGATAATAATGGTAAAATGGCTCATCAAAAGTCAAATACCCCTTGTTATTCACCTGTTATGAGAAGAATACAGTATAACATCAGTCATCTGGATGGTCAAGTGAAAATCCTAATGTAGACAATAAAGCTACTCATGTTGTTAATAAAAATTTGATTTAGTGTATAGTGTCAAAGCTATATCGTAAATAGTGACGAGACTTCTTACATATAGTTGTGTTTTAGAAAGCCCAAAGTAAACAAACGGTTGTGCCAGGGGGATCAGAGGAGAACTTCCAAAATCCTCTGCAGGGTTCTTTGTATCTTCATCTCCACGTGGGTAGAAAATTCCTATAATTTTAAAGGATGTCATAATATTAAATGACCTGCATTAAAAAGGGCAGCAAGACACACCTTTGATATTTAAAATAGTTTGGCTCAGTTTTTCAAGCACACTCAGCTAAAGAAATTGCTGCATTTTTTGACACGTTAGTTGACCTCTCTGAAATCTGGCCAGTATTGGATTTTTAATGAAGCGTGTTATAGTTAATATTCATTGTTAGATAATGGACAGTTATACTATAACTGCAGTTTGCATTTGAGAAACAACAGTGAGACCCAAAGATATCTCAATGAGATAAGATGAGAGACTACCCATGCAAAACAAATATAATAAAGTTTCAGTAAATGTGGTTGCTGTTTAAAAAAAATTGCTTCAGTTTTTTCCGTATTTGTTTGCCTTTTTTAAACATGATGTCACATTCTGTTCCTGTCCTGTCTCTTGCTCCCCCTTGTCTTTATGTATTTTGGTTTCGTCCTGTCCTGTTTGGTCTCTCCCTCATTAGTTTGTTCGTTTCACCTGTGTTGTACACCTGCCCTCACTTTAGCTTTTGATTTTTCTGTGTTTAAAATGCCCATGTCTTGTCTTTGTGATTCAAGTCCTGTTAATGTCATGTAATGTGGCTGATCCCTGTGTTTTGTTCCTCGTGTGTGTTTTTCGCTGCCTCGACAGCGTTTGTTTTGCTTTGGAGTTTGATTTATTAAATGTTTTGCAAGTTTATCCACTCGAGTCTCTTGCTTCTTCTGCTACCCGCACACACGCCGTACACAGAGTGTGACAGAGGGCAAGTTAACATACAAGCAAAGGATAAGTATAATCATTCAAAATACAATTGCTAAAATAAAAAATAAAATAAAAAATTACATACATGTTGGTTTTTTTGATTTATGGGGACTCTCCATAGACGTAATGGTTTTTATACCGGACAAACTGTATGTGGTATTGCCCAACACTGACCCTACACCTAAACCTACCCCTTACAGGAAACTGTGTGCATTTTTAGATTAAAAAAAAAACACAATTTAACTTTTGAATTACAGGGGCACTGAAAATGTCCTCATAAAACACCTCCATATTGTAATACCTATGTCATACCCATGTCATTATACAAATTTGTGTTCTCATAAACCACATAAACCTGCACACACACACATTTTCATTTGTTTGACAGTTTGGGCAGGACATCTTTAAACACACTTCTCAATTAGGTTGTGCAAAATTAAACCCTGCCCTCTACTATTCTATATCAGCTGGAAATACATCACTATACTGAAATAAAGTCACCAGAAACTTCCTGTTCACACTGATTTTAAATACAGTTAAGTGATTCATTCAAGAGCAGTAAGAGATTTTCTCTTTTGTTGTTTGATTGAAATGTATGCTGCTATCCCTTTAAGACCTGATGCACAGATCAGATATTTTGACACATCCGTATTTCTCGCAACTGTTCAGGTTCACTTGAGACAAAAACAAACACATTTACATAAAGTGCCCAAGAGAGGGATTTTGACATTACTTAAGTGTGCAGATACAGTTAATGCGAAAGATAACGCAATTCAGCATTCAAACACTACGTTGTTTACGAAAAAGGTAACTAATTACGCTATTTAGTTAACTGATATGGAAAGTAATGTTACATAGACATGTTGCATAGAAAATATATGAAAGATATCGACTGCACTACATGTTAACTTGCTTATTTTGTTCAAGAGTGGCATCTATTTAAGTCCACAAGAAACTAACCACATTGACAGCTGTAGATCCAACCACACAACTTTGTGATGACGTTAATGAATGATTATTGAAAAAAGGCTTTAGGGAAATATTGAATCACTTCACTAGATTGGCCACAAAAGGTGGCTAATGATGCTTTTAGGAAAAACACACCAGACCAATGAAGTAATACTAGCTCCACCAATGGTTTGAATTTAGAACATAAGTATTCAATGTCTGTTTTCTCTATTCAAATAAAGAAATAAAATTACCCACCCATACTGCCATAATTTACTCACACTAATGTTGTTGCAAGTATTGCTTTCTTTCCCATGGATCACACAAGAATAGTTTTAAGTGTGATGGTGAATATATTCCATCAGCTCCTTGAAGCAAATATCACTGACATGTGCAAAGTATAGAAGCAAATATTCAATATACAACAATCAAACGAAGGGAAATGGCAGTAAAACAGTTTGAAAAAACAGTATCACTTTATTTTACAGTCCTGTTAATCATATACATACTGTTTTTCTACTGTATTATGGTAATTACAATAACTAGGTAAAAACTAGGTAGTTACCCTGTAGACCCCATGGAATTATACCCAATTTTACCAGTACTTTCTGTAAGCACACATAATTACACATACTTTAAAATAAAGTGCAACTGAAACAATAATAACTTAACTTTACTTCACTATAATAGTCATTAAATTGTTATTTTGCAATAATGCAGCTGTTGACTCCTTCACTTTTGGATTCGGGACTGTGGCTCAGCTTGGCTTTTGTTTTCTACCCACTTTCCTCTTTGAATCGAGAGGAGCCCATTGTGTTTCACTGTGTTTTCTAGTTCCTCAAATATTAGGTTTGTGAGAGCTTTCAAGATCTAGTGTGGTTTTGGCATTTTCCAAAAGTCATATTGCAGTGTATTCTGAGATTTAGCCTTCAGACCAGCAGCTGCGTAAGAGGTTTAAAAATGGTTCTGGAGAGTAGCGAATGCAGTATGTCTGGATCATCAGGAGTTTGCACTCCACACAGGGGTGTTGATAATAATTGGTGATGCTTTTTAGAGTTGTTATGGCACTCACAATGCGCTTTACGAAATTAGAGTTGTTATATAAATAAATTGGATTTTTCTGCCAGTGATTTCAATGAAAACTTTTTGGAAAGCCAACAGAATAGACGTCAGTGGATACGAGGAACTCAAGGCTGGTGGAATCACAAATTTGAACATGTAAGCAGCAGGCATAAAGTTTTAGATTTTATTACAGCTAAAATAAACCTGCAAGGTAACTTAACCTACAGTATATATAGTAATACCTCCCATAACCAATACGCATTTTCTTACTGAAGAAAAAATTGACCAACAAATATTATTAGCAAACTGTAATAAATACAATCTTGCACAATCATGTAAGATGAAGTAGAATAAGTTGACATATACTTGCAAAGTTTCTCATAGTTATGATATCATACACAGTCAGTATATGGTCTACACAGTCAGTTGTAGACCTATCAAAATAAAGTGTTAGAAGATATGAAGCATACAGTCTACTAATACTCAAATAACTGACATGTATTTGTGAAGTTACTGTTATGTCTGCAGTAGACTATCAAAATAAAGTGTTACCTTTTTTCCTCATTTGAAAGTCTATAAATTTTTATAAATGTTATTGTTTGGGTTTGTTAGCTAATTTTGCACTACGTAATTAAATAGCTTGTATTAATCAATAATACCTAAGATGGTTTACTTTGTTTTCTCTTTTTGCTTCTAAAATATTGAAAAAATACCCAGAAAATCTTCAAACTTCTCCTGATGCAGGCTCAAAGCTGAAATCTAAGCAGATTCTGCACTGCTACAGTACATAAAGATAACACACACTAACACCACCTGTGCTTTATTAGAACAGTGTGTTATTGAAAATGGCAGTCTGAAATATTACATGATAATGTGTAAGATGATACATTAAATAGCAGGGCCTGGGATTTCAAAAGATAATGCTTTCCCATTGTAAAAAGAGAATTTATTTCACAACATGAGATGCGGGCAGGTCTGTGAGTTCTTGGGAGAGATTTTTATTACTCCACTGAGTGAACAAAATTAGGGGGCTGCAGTTTTCCTTGAGAAACCATGTGGAGCTCCAAAGCAAGCAGCAGCGATAACAAGATCATGTCCAAGCCTTTTATCGAACAGTGTGAACGGCGCAGGAGTTCAGAATCAGTGTCTGGGAAAATTCATTATTTTTCCCTGCTAACAATGATCAATGGCTGTCAATGGACACACTGAGACCAGCCTTGCTTAAATAGATCTTATTGGTCTGATTGGAGCATGCTGAGGATCGACCGCTCTCCTCTGATCAATACCGCTGAGATGGCCTGTGAGAGATTGCATTTTTGAGAGACCCGGGGTGTGTATCTTTCTGTGTCTCCATGTATTTGTGGATGGCGGAGGATACTGCAGGAGAACAAGCCTGGGGAACAAGTGAGCATGAGGGGAAAAAATAGCTGAAACCCAGGTGACAAAGAGGCTTAATTAACTGTAATGGCTGTGGCTTTTATATGATCACAAAAGGCAATTATTGGGCAGTCGCTCCCAGAGGTGGAGTTTTGGCATAGCCTTACATAGGCAGGATCTCTGCCAATCACAAAGACATACTGTACATAAAACAGGAATATGAATTCAGGCACAGATGCTATGTGTATTGAAAAAATGTGCAACTGGTTAGTTACTCCCTTCAGAGTCGTTTAGCACTAAGCGGTCATAAAATAAGCAATAATCGAGAAAAAGCAACAAATTAAATGCCGGGTTCTTGTGATGTAAATTGCAGATTGTGTAGATGGCCAAGTATTCAAAACAAGAAAAGGAACTGCTAAAATTAAAGCACTGATGTATTATTTCAGGACACTAAATTATTGTTTATGTTATTTTATTTTATTTATAATGGCCTTCCAAGCAGAGCAGAAGTAAGTCACCGGTAAAGCACAAACCAATGTCTGTGACATGGTTGGATGAGTCATAAGCTATCAAGAGAAACCATTGCGAGTCTCTGCTCTCTTTGAAGTTCAAGTGACTGACCTCTTTTCGACAAAAGAAATGCTGTCCACGGCCCCTATTATAGCTTTACACGACTGCGACAGCCCTGTGCTATATAATATGACCCATCTGTAACACGTCAAACAGAGTGCCTTAAAATGGGTTTTGCGTGTCACCTGGTGGGTGGTGGATGTGAATAATAATGACAGGCATTGTAAATATCTATCGCTTTTCTGATCATGGTTATACGGTACACAAATGATAACAAAAATGGTTATATAGTGGGTATAAAAACAGCACACTCTCTGGTTAAAATTGCAGCTTTCTGATATATATATATATATATATTCTCCCCCAAGATCAAGTAGATATTTTATGAGCTCCAATGCATTATTAAACAGTATTCAACAAACAAAAATAGAAACTTAAAGACTTAAAAAAATAATTTGGTTGCACAAGTAATGCTCAGCTTTAAATACAGTCTTTTTGAATAAAAGTCAATCAACTGATTTGTCAAAATCCCCCCATTCTTTCCTTCAAATAGCTCCGTATTATATTGTGGGGGATCTTCTGTGTACCACTCTGTTTTTTAAGTTTTTCAGACTAGATTTAGGGCTAGCCTCTGACTGAACCATTTCACAACATATTTCTTCTTTTGAAGCAATTCCTTTGTTGACTTAGATTTGTGTTTGAGGTATCATGCAGAAATATGAAATATTTCTTATTCTAATTTGGAAACCAGATTATTTGCAATCCATCTTTACTTTACTTCTAAATCTTATCTGAAAAGAAGCAACCCTATAGCATGATACTTGCACCACATGCAAGCAAGAAAATCCTACAGAAACAATAGATCTTCATTCAGGGTTAATCAGCATAATTTAAATTAGAGGATTATTACACTATTACACTAAATGCAAATAGCCTGCCTTGGCAGAGGCTACTGTCTATCACTCAAGTGTCTCATATTTTTAAAGTTAAAATATATAGTACTGTGAATATGTGTTTGGCCATTGGTATTTTCACCAACTAGTTTTAAGCTAGTAAATGTTTTCTTCAAGCATCTTGGAGATATTGCCAAAGTTCATCAAGAAAAGGTCTGATCTCTGTGTGGAGCATTAGCTGTTGCCAGGCTCCATTTGCATACAAAAATCTCACAAATATTTAAACTAGATAGAAAATAAAAATAACTATACATTTTTTGTTGTTTGTTGGTGAACTTAAAATTTTTTGTAGAGTACTGTATACCAAAAAAATAAAAATAAAACCCGTCACAAACCATTTGTTTGGCCACTCTTTGGTCTAAGGTCCAATTCTTACTATTAAACTATTAACTATATACCATTGATTTTAACCTTTCGAATCTCAATAAACTGCTAATTTGTTGCTTGTTAATAGTTAGTAAGGTAGTTGTTCAATTTAGGTATGGGCTAGGGTTAAGAGATCTAAAAATATAGTTATTTAGAATAAGAAATTAAAAAGTGCTTTATAAGTACAAATAAACAGCCAGTATACTTGTAATATGTGCTAATAAGCAACTAGTTATTGTAACACTGCATTTCTTTTGTTTATGTCTGTCATTGGTTAGTTTTCTTTCTACCTGTTTTTTTTTCCCCTAATTTTGTCTGGTTCCTGTCCTCGTCTAGTTAATTGAGTTACCCATTCCACCTGTGCTACTCACCTGTCCTGAATTCTCCCTAATGAGATCCTGTTTAAAGCCAGTTTAGTTTGTCTTGTCCTTGGTCCGATTGTCAAAGTTTATTTGAGTCTGTGACAACTGCCTGTATCCTGTCTTCTGTACAATTAAGGTTATTCGCAAAAGTTCTTTGCTTGTCTTCTCCTGCCTGAGTCTACAGACCCCTGATAGTTATTTAGTGAGAATTGGTCCCTAAATTAAAATGGCATGTGCGCAATCAGAGATGCACAAAATGTCAGCTTGACCACCTACTTGCACTGTAAGGACAGAACAGGAACAGGGCATGGAATTAGCTTTCACTGTGGAAGTGGTTGAAAAGGACTGGTGCAGTCAGTGGGGTTAAAAAGCTAGCAGGACACCAGCTAACACATGGCATTCCTGCCAGGAGGGTATACGTTTGGGCTGGTTGTGAGCATTAGCAGTCAAGCTCAGCAAGTGCCATGCCAGCAGATTGTGACCAGCCTAATGCAATTACATGGTTAGTCCTCCCAGGCTCCAGCCTTAAAAAAAACAGGGTTAGAGATTTGCCCTCCGCTTCAGCGGTCAGGCTAGCTGCCATCACCAGCTAATCCCCATATTAGACACATGCTGGCAGAGATGAAGAAATAGCCCAAAGACGTATGGCAATAGATACAGACCCTGTGACGGCGTCCAGTGAAGTCTATACTGACGTCTGTACAGAGGGATCTGCCTGTTTCCCTGGTTTCCTTGAAATACATGAATCGAGTTAATCCAGTTAGCCATGGACATGTGTAAACACACACTTACTATTGTGCATGACAACCGTTTAAATTCCAAATTTGTATTTTTTCTCTGAATGCATGAACTGAATACACACATTGCACCACTACTTCCTCTATTTTAATAACTCCACTTTAGCAATGCTTTACTCTCGCTTTTATAAACTGCAAGTTACAGTTCTTTATTAGAACAGTGTGTTTTTGATAATGGCAGTCTGAATTATTACATGATAATGTGTAAGACGATATATTAAATATTAGGGACTGGGATTTTAAAATATAGAAATGGATAGATTATGGGGTAAACAGACCTTTTACTTTCATGGAAGCTTCAGCCATGGGATCAAATAATACATTATAAAAGGTTATTGCCATAGTTATGACTTTTCTTTGTTGTTGTTGCAAGTTTTTATGTTTTATTTATTTAAAAAAAGGAAGACTTACAGGATGTTAACTTACAATTTTGATAAAGAATTGTGAGTAAAAAAAAAAAAATAAATAAAAAATCTCTACCTCTTGCAATTCTGACTTTCCTCAAAATGTTCATATCTAATATTTTTTAGCAGGATTGCAAGCTTATATCTCAAAATTCTGAGGCTTTTCTTAGAACTGTGAAGACAAAAAGTTTTACCTTTTTGTTTTTCAAAGGAGGTGGCAATCTCTAGTGTAAGCCATTTTGAATGCATTATGTATAAAATATGTTTTATACAGGCTTTAATGGCATATTATTATTATTAAAGCGATTTTATATTATTTGTAAAAATTCTCCAATTTGCATAAAGTGAGCAGCTGACATTGCTGAAGGTGAACGTGAGTCTGGGATACCCACTGAGATTGCTAATAATTGCTGCTTTGATGCTAAAAAGAGCACATTAACTGATAGCAAACTCAGCAGTGTGCCAGCCAAATGGACAGCAAGTTAAATGAGAAAAGATCAACGTTAACGTTCTTCATTTTCGAAACACACTACTTTTTAAATTACTGCACGATGGGTCAAATCTCACGAATTACTTTTGAAAGATTTCTGCTCCGTTGAGACAACTGTATTTGCCAAGATTTAATCTTTTGACGTCTTTGAAGTTAAAAATATCCTATTTTCGGTAAATTAATGTTTTGGAGTTTTGTACTTTTAAAGGTCTTTGTTCTGAAATGGATGTGGATCTTAAGCATCACACACACACATACACAAACAAACAAAAGAGCGCACATCTTCAGTGAATCAATATTAATGCAAATGCGCTGCTTACATCTAGCTGTATTTGGAACACAGAAAAAGCGGTTTGTTTTGACAGCATGTGTTTTTCTTTTTTACAGGTTTAATGGGTGGTTAATTGGCAGGTACTGTACTTCTAGCTGATGACACGTGCCTGAACCGTAAGGGAAGAAATCTGATCTCCTTAATTTACATGATAGATGAAAAAGTACTCATTACTAAAGAATTCCCAGTGTAAATATGCAATAAATGCTATAACTTCACAGGGTGCCAGCTTTATCAGTGTGATCTCTCACAGTGGGTGGCCTGAAAAAATGTAAGAATTCACCTCAAAAGCCTGCTGAAATTGGACATCTCTGTTAGAATTTATAGTGTAATTTTATAGTGCTGTAAGCAGAACATTTCCCTCCAGATCACACAGAATCTCTTATAATGCCTAGGTTACATCATCTTCCCTCAATTTTTTATCTAACCGTCTCAGAGTGGATGTATTCCAATGCTTGCTCCTGCAGAGCCTGACATCCCTCTGACAGATGGGTAAATTACTGTCTACTAATAGAAAGTAACCCAAAGTCTTCCTTCTGACATATTGGACCATCAAAAGCAGTTAAAGAAATGACTGACCCAAATTATGAAAATTTGTTGAAAATGTACCAATCCCTGTCAGTCCCAGATAATTAATTAGATAGAATTTGATATAAGGTAACATTACTGGCCCGTTAAACAGGCAATACAGATGGTCACCTGGGGTCCATTCTAGCTTTGGTCCTACTGTTACATTTTTTTTTAATAGATCAATAAAAAGTGTGACATACTTTTTCTCTAGTCTTCACCACTTTATTAAATGAACCAAAACAAAAAGACAAAGTTTACCTTTAGAAGGCAACACGTTTAGGCTTGCAGTAAGTGGTCTCTTGCCTAAAAACTAAATCGGATAACAAAAAACGTCAGGAAATTAAACCATTTCTTTGGGTCCTATTTGGCCAGTCACAGATACCATATGGACAGTTCGACCCAATATGACATACCTTGTTCCATCGAACGGCAGAAATATTTTATACAATGAGGTGTATAAAAGGTATTTTCAATGAGGTGCAGACTCCACCCAAACAGCTATGATGTGACACAGACCAAGCAAAAGCAGTCTGGCAAAGCTGCCATTTTAGAGCATTTCAGATTCCCAAAAAAGTGGACACCAATGAGAAACGAGCTTTCCCAGAGGCGATGAAATGCAATGACGGTAGCTTGGCCAGACTAAGCTTGTATGATCTTTATATTCGTGAAAGCCAGGCTAAAACAGAGCTATTCTTTGAATAAAATATGGTGGTTTTTTTTCTCACTGTCATGTTTAATGGGCTCTGTGCATTGCAGGCATCTTGAAAGTTTCACAAGTCCATTTGCGCTGCAAGTGCAAACTTAAAAACGAAAAAGTATAATACAGTGGTATTCGCTAGGGGTTCGATTCCGATTCTTGAGGCCACGATTCGATTCAAAATTGATTTTCAATTAAAAAAGATTTTTAATTCAAAATGATTAGATTTTATTCATAATGATTGTCTAAAACATCACAATTTGTTTAAATTAATAGCATGCTGGTCTCACATTTATTTTATTTTATTTATTTTTTAATTTTTTGCTAAATCCTACCCTCCCAACACATTAGGTGCGTGCGAGATGCACTACAATTTTTTGGCAATGAAGCAAGCGATAGACCAAGTTATTTTTTTGCTCTCTTAGAGTTGGCAGGGAGTTTGTGAAGCACTGCAGTGTGCTATGGTCTGCAGCTAGCGGCTGACTCTGCTCCATGTCGCTGAGCTCCGGGTAATGCCTATTAATATGAGCACACACATTTGTTGTGCTGCCGAAGTACTTGGTCTTGTTTTGCAAATCTTGCAAACTGTGTGTGTCATGTCCAGCGCAGTGCTTTCAAGCCAAACTTTAGCTTTAAGTGAAGACGGGGCTGATTGGATCTCCCTCTCATCCATATTTGCTTCCTCTTTGTTTTAGTGATTTGCTGCGCACGCTTATGGTCAAAAACCGGCTGTGTGGTGGCATCAGTACAGACCGGTAGGCTAGTTACAAAATTGGAGGTGAACAGCCAGCTGATTTTATTTATTTATTAAATCGATTCTTG
>JAUCMT010000068.1:20545673-20562295 GCA_032357475.1 Enteromius thamalakanensis
AGCTGATTTTATTTATTTATTAAATCGATTCTTGGACATTTCAGATCGATTCTGAATCGTTGCAAATGAGAATCTAGTTTTTTCTGTGAATCAATTTTTTTGCAAAACACTAAGTATTCGCGGGGCCTCTAAAGCAACACGGGGCCCTTGGCGACCACCTGTTTTGCCTATTGAACAGGCTGGGACTATGGTAAAATTAGAAATCTTTACTCAAAATATGGAGCTTACGCTAACTTGAATCAAATGCCATTTGGTTTGATATCTTTGTGTTTAATACAGTGACATTTAGATATTTTTAGGTGTGACTTTTTGTGTATAAGTCACTGTGAATGTCTGAATGCACTCACCTCACACATGAAAGGGTCACAGAGTTCAAATCCAACTTGGCATTTTAAAGAGAATGTTCATCCTCAATAAGAATATACTGATCTCATGAATACTTCAAATCTCTGTTGTACTCCGCTAAAGACAAAGTACAGTTTCCTCACTGAAAAACACAAGGGCTTTTTCATATTTAATGCAGCCATGAGAATAAAAAGCCTTTTTTTCAAGAGAACAAGCACTTAAGAGCTTAGAGTATCATAAAAAAGCAGAGTAGAAAGAAAAGACATGTTTTCATTAAACATATTAAAGGGATTAAGAGGAACCAAAATATCTATTCAGTTTTTTACTTTTTTCCCATACATAACCGCTTGTTTTTTTAAGTATGCGTACTTGCAGCAGGGCTTAGACTTTGATTAAATGAGTCGTTTCCCCTGTTGTTAATAACTAGGTGCTAAGTCTGCCAAATTAAACTTTTTCATAAAGACTTTGCCACTATAAACCTTACATAAAGTTTATAGGAAATTCTTTTTCATCTCTTTTATTTCAGCTCATAAATTTCCCTCAAAATCTTGCATATATTTGGTCAGCTGTGACATATGTTACTCTTTTCCTCATTATCATTCTTTATGAAGCATTGCAGCGGCTTCTTTATGGCCCACCATTATACCCCCCTCCCCCTTTCTGCTTTTTAGAAAGGGATAAAAGTTTGTTATCCATTACCTGGTGGAGACCTTCATATCTCCATGAAACAATGCAGCGAGTGAAGAAATCATGAAGTTTCCCAGAAAGGAGGGGTTTAAAATTTATTTTCTTTTTCTCCTAAATGCTCCAAAGATAAATGACGACTGTAATATGGGCCACATTTGGCGCAGTGGCACATGTTGTCGGTTGCTTTTCCCTACAGTATGTAGGCTTTTTAGCAAACTGAGACCATGGTGTCATAATGTTTAAAGGAGTGTAATCAGCCAGTGAATGGATCTGCCTGCAGGCCGACTCTTTGTTATTTACTAAAATATGTAAAAGGAGGTTTGACATTGCTGGCAGACATTATACAACAAGCAGCAAGTAGTACATCAAATAGACTTTGTATGTGAGCCTTTGCGTGTGGGGAAGTCACGAAACTCCGTCCCATTAGAATACGGCGCACAAATAGAGTAGAGAAGGTAAATGGGATATTTATCAGCGGTAGGCACCAGGGAAATGTCTCGGAAAACAAACAGCTGCGTTTTATTGAAGGAAAAACACACGGCGTCTTAGATGCTACCATTCCCATTTGCAAACACAATACTGACCGAATGACCTGTTTGTTTTCTGTTGTTTGGAAGCCTACAAACTTTATAATGCAATGACTTTTCTTCAAAGAAAAGAAAGAGGGAGAAAGGTAGATAAAGAGAAAACTATTTGTTATGCATTGGCAAGGGTTACCACAGCCTGTTTTGCTGGACCCATGTTTGGCAGCTATCGATTGGAGAACATTTAGTGGTATCTGTTGGAGGCTTGCAACTGTATCCATCAGTCGGTAGGCATTGACATTCAGATAAAAGGACCACACTCTCTATATCCAATTATGTTTATGTGGTTAATTTTATTGACAAAGGTCTCTGAAGACATCTTGAGCTTCTCCCTTAAGAGAAATGCTCTTTAGAAAGGCTCAATAGTTTAACAAAATCAAAAAGAAAAGTGGCGCAGGATAGAATTAGGGCTACGGTGCATAAAAAAACTATTATAGCGCTTTCAGGAAGCGAAAAAAGGTACTTTACTTACTATGAGTGCATTTACAGAAAGACAGTAGTTGGATAACTAAAACCCTATTTATTTTCTCAATTAAGTAATTTCTTTTTAGTGAAAACACTTTGAAGACTGGTCTAAAGCCCTATAGTTGATAGCTGAATGATATATGCTTATTTTCTTCCTTTAATTAGTAAAAAAGGTCAACAGAGCATTATATTCCACTACCATGTAGCAATGCAAATAAGTATAATTGTGAAAATAAAATATTGCAACACCACCCTTTCAGTAGTTTTACTGTATATTGTGACATATTTTCTCTAAAATGTCATATTTTGTTGTATGAATATGCAATATATCAAAATTTAGATCCTACCCTCTACTTTCAAACAAAAAATCTGTTTATTCTAGCTTGAATGTATGTAGCTTTTATATATATATATATAAAAAAAACATTTCGAACAAAAAGCTAAGATTATCACATTTTTATTGAATACTACATCTTGATATATTACTGTATTAAAGCAAAATCACAGTAGATGGCTTCCATCTGTACTCCAAAGCTTGCACAGGCCTTTATCACTTTCTGAATTGACATTTCACGCTGTAACATTAGTCGTCTAAAATGCTGACGTAATGACATAATCACATAGCACAGCTGATTGGATCTTTTTGTATCAACATTCAGTGAGCTCACTGCTCGGATTTTATGTATGTTATATTTGTAAATTTATTTCATATACTGATATGTTATAAATGCAGCAGCTTTATCTCTTACAAGTTCACAGCAACATGTTTTAACATGCCATTAAGAGTTGTAAAACATTACAATCAGTTCACACATAAGTGTTTTTGAAGTGCGTTTCTGTAATACACACTCTCTTCACAATATATATATATACATTATATATATACACACACACACACATATACATATCATACATGTCTAATATTCTCTTTTTGTTCAATATGCACAAGATTGAAATTACAGGATTTAGACATTTTGAATCATCAATTTAATTCCAACTAGTGGTAAAACAACACTTAATGATGAACAGGAACAGTTAAGTGCACACTGGTGGATGCTGTAAATCCGTTGAGTTCAGTGCTGTTTATGGGGTTTTCAGTGCAATGACCTTGTGTTGCAAAGGAATATTAATCTTTGTTAATAATTGTGCAAGAGATTTTCCGCAGTGTCCATGACAGAGGAAGAGAAGGTCAAAATACTATAACACAAGTAATGGAGCAATTTAAGCCCATCTTCATAACCGTGTTTGGTTTTAAACACTTACTGCATAACATTGATTGTGTACCTTAACAGAGATATTTACAGTACTAATAGCATTAACAATTCTAATCAGAAGTAAAAAATTTGGAATTTACATGGAAAATGGTACATTTTGAAGGAAAGCTGTATTCCAGATCCTAGTGAGCTGCCTATAAACAGCATTCTTTGACAGTCATGTTTCAGATGTGAAGATTGGCATGTCCCTCATGGATTAGACAGATGTTTCAGGAAAGTATAAATGGTAAGTGAGAAAGTGAGGAAAGAGTGAGTTAAAGAAAGAAAATGTGAAATCCCAAGCTTACAGCAATTGGTGCTTTTGCATCGACTTAAACAACCATCAATCAAAAGATTAACTCTTGCATTAAGTTCGTCAATCAGGTTAAATTTATATAAATTTCACCAGTTTAGCCTGAATCTGGAAGTTTGTACATGCTTTACCTTTGTGCTACAGAATTCCTTCTGTGGTCCTTGCTGCAGAAAGGGGTTTCACAAGGTTGTATTTTACAATTAATTGTTGAAGTCTTGATTGGGCGGTGGCTGAAAGAGAGCGAGACACGGTCCGTATGAAGTTTGATGCAGTGCAGTCGGACTTAGACAGACTCTCATGGAAAGGAAAGAAAGTAAAGATATATAAAAGTAACACGACTAGACTGGCCTTCATTGTGGCTAGGCAGCAGCAGGCGTGGAGGCTGGGGATGTGAAACGGTTCTTTAAGAACGCTAAAAGGTGCCAAAGAGCATAATTAAAAAAAAACAAACAGGGTACTAGGAGACTAATAGCATACTAATATCATACTAAGAGCTGAGGCTAAAAGCTAAGGCAAAGAGCATAATTTGAATCATGTCTTGAGCTTTTAAACTCATCTTTGGACACCTCAGAAAATTGTGTTTTAACCAATAGATGTTTTATAGATAATTTCTCCTGCCAAATCATAAATCCAAATCTTATCAGTCACATGGACTGAATTTTCCCGCTCTTGCAGAGTATAAGTTTGGGCATGATTTCTATAACATGAATATGATACATTTGACTAAGTATTAAGAGATCAAATCTTAAGTGGCTGGTTCCACATGTGTGTTTTGCATTTTTGTGCATACTGTAGAATCATGTCATTAGCTTAGCAACCTGCATCACATAGGAATCAGTTGTAAGCACTAATCAAGTCAAGATTGAATTTGTATGTTGCTGCCTAAAGCCTAGTTCACACTGCAACAAGAAACACAAAGAAAACTTACATGGACTCATGACAAAGCCTAGAGGTACACCAACAAGGTAAACACTGACTCAACTGTACTTCTTGGAGTTTAATTTGATTGGCCTCTATAGACAGGTTTGGAACAGAGCTCATTTAAACTTAATAAAATTTGGTACAGGATTTACTACAGGACTAAAAGCACTAACTAAAAGCAACTGATCATACCGCAAGGCCATGCAAACAATCTTGCATGTAAAGTTTGACTTTACAATAGAGTGCACACAATCTCTGTTTCTCAGCATCGTAGAGATTGGCTCTTGCCACTGTTTGAGATTGAATTCAGGAGAGTAAGATGCTCCCGGGTGTCTATTGATTTTAGACTTGTTCTGATAATATTACTGGGGACAGTTCATCTCATACCACCAAAGGAAAGGAGAGATGAAACTGCGCACAGATGGCCTGACACTCTAGCTCATATTGATATTCCTCTGCTATTTGAAACGTACAGTGAACAACCGTAAATAAAGATGGACATGTAGGCATTTTTCATTACGCACAAGCAGTGGCTCTATATTCCATATGGTGCATATTCTATGCTACTTGAAACAATTTATCTGACTCCTATACCAGTTAGTGCTTCTGTGTCTTACTTTGCACATATTGGTGTTTCAACTTGATGCAACTGTATGTTTCAGGGGTTGATTTTTCAGTTTTTCTTTTCATAAACATTTCTTTTGCGACAGTATATGAAGGTCACTTTATAACTTGACAGTGTTTTACCACATGCAAGTTTTACCCTATATTTTGTTACTTTTTTTAAGTCTCATTGCTAAAGAAACTTACTTTTGCAAACCATTTATTAGATTTTCAAATTCTTGTTGGAGAGAATGCACGACTGTTAATTGTCACTAACCTTGACAACACTGAACCTTTCTTGCCTTGCAGGCTTTATACAGCCTTGCCTCAGCGTTACAAAAATTCTTCGTAAGCTATTCACCTTGGCATTCACAGCATTCATTAAGTCTTTGAGGCTGTCTTTATTTCCATTCTAAAGAGACTTTGAGGAAGCAGTCTCATTGTTCATGCATTACTACTGTGCATTGCCTGATAAAAATATGGAAACATATGGGAGGAGAGACTCTAGTCACAGCTATCACCAACCTAATTCTTTGTGACTTTTATATGGTTTTGCTCAGTGAAAGTAAAAGACTTTACACTTAGCTGGGAAGGTATATTCTCACTGTCTCTATCACAACTCTGAGAGTGCTTGTGTTTCAGGAGCCTGTCAGAGACAGTGAATTTCCACCCCATCAACCCACCTCTACAGGCGCTATGCAAGTACCAAAATAACTAGGATTATCTCATCAGAGGAGTTCAACCAATTTCAGTCTATCTAGATCAGTTTTGATTCTTGAACAAATTCTCAATGGGTGCCGTCAGAATGAGAGTCAAAACAGCTGTCATAATCCATAAGTGATCCAAGTGAGCAAATTAATGCAATGTTAAATTTCTTCATACTGTATTTGTTCCAGTGAAGAAACAATCTTCCAGCTGTTTTTTTTTTTTAATTTTGGTCGACAAAGCAAACAAGCATTGATTGGTATAACTTGTCTACACATTAAATAGGTTAGCTTTGGAAAATATGTATAAAAAAGTCACATTCTAACAAGTTTTAATCCTACAGGAGCTCTGTAGCAAATTTTTTATTTAATTTCAAGCTGTCTTTTTGTAAAATCTATGCTTAACAGCATTAAGAATTCTAATAAAACAACTGTAAACTGCAAGCTGTCTGCATGCATAGCGTAATATCTTACTGCTCTTACTGTTAAAGCAGTATCACACTTGCAAGAGTGTTTTGTGGCTGTACATCAGCACCACAGGTAATCACAGCCCTGCTGATATATGGCCATAACACACTCACACGAGTGTGATATTGCTTTCCTATAACAGGTCAACAGACAGATACTGTAAATAAGTAAGGAAAATCAAGGAGTGTTGCAAAGACCCTCTTGTGTTTGATTTAGTTCATATAACGGAGGCTAGTCTCTAAGTCACAGACAGTAGTGTTTTATTACTAAAAGATTGTGTTTTTGAAGAAATTAGTAAAAAAAGAATGATACACTATTCTAATATTTCTAAACATTTAAAATAATTATTTAATGAATCACTTATAAAGATGACTTGAACAAAAGAAAATATTGTTTAATGAATTAATGAATTGATGATTGACATGCTTGCTGCCACCAGTAAATTGTACTAAATACTTATTGTGTACTTCAAATCTTAAAAGTATGCTTGTTTTACTCACCCTCAAGGCATCCTACAATATGTGTATACTGTATGACTATTTCTTAGACAAATTTGATCAGAGGTATATTTGATATTTTTAATACAGTATTAAGCTAGTGTTTCACTAGACTTAGTAAGTCACTTTTACTGTTGACAGAATCACTAGCAATTTTTATTTTAGGTCTGTCTGAATGCTTAAGCCACAATTCAGCTCTCAAAACATTTCCAGATCAGCTGATCACATTACATTTCCTTCCTGAAGTCAAATAATAGCAGCTACATTGATTACATTTTAATCACAATTTATTCTGGCATCAAACAGTTGCAAAACAATTGTGGAAAATGACACTTCATTGCTCTCAATTAATATCCATTGACCAGAGGCTGTAACCATCATACACACATACATACATTTGCCCGAGATACATGAGGAAAAGTCCCCCACCACACTCAATCGTCAGATTTGTGATCGATTTTCAATGGCAGATTCTGGAACCTTCTAGTCTTCACTATTTGGTTACATCCTTGATATTGACATACAGTTTATGGGAATCTAAACTTCTTTCAGCTCAGTGACAACATTGCATTTCTGTCAGACACATTTCATGCTATTTGATTCAAGACCTTTGGAGATAGCATGACATTTTAGTCTCAGGAAAACCAATAGCATATGTTGACTAAACATAAATGATACATTGGGACAAAAGGGTATATGGAGAAAAAAGGTACAAAAGCTACCACTGTTTTTTTTAGGAAATAGCTCATTTTTCCTGAGTACGTTAGGATTGGGTTTAGCTTAAACCAGGCCTTAGTTAGATTAAGATATAAGCAGGTTTTGTAAAAATAAAATTAAAAAAATGCTCTGACAAATTTAAAGATATGTCTGTATAACATATTTTCAGTTGAGAGAGCTCAAACCTGCATTTCAGTCTGGGACTAGCCTTGTCTGTAAAACCAGGAGATAAACAGAAGCAGATATATGTAATTTTTTCTTCTTGGTCAGATTAGGCAGGCATTCATTTATTTTTTTTACTCCCATGCGAAAATATGCTCCATAATAAACATCTGTACAACTAAACAATAAAAAAATGTACAACTAAACCTTACTTAAAGCTCACTGATGCAGCTTTATAGAAAATGGGTCAACTCTTCGAATGTAGGCTGAGGATTTTTATCATCTCATCAAGCTACAGCATTCATAAAATATCTGGAAACCAACAGATGTTTTCCTTGTTTAGATGAGTATAACAGCACAACAATTCAACATAAGATGCTCTACTTGGACACAGGTTATTCATAATGCACTTTAGAAAAACGTGAAACCAAGGGCCCATAACACAGCTCATTAACAATGCTTGTGAAACCTCCATGGTTCTCTGCTTTCTAAATAATAAATAATAAATAATAAAACGAGAGAAGCGAACGACCAAAACAGAAGGGATTATATGGGGCGATATAGCACACTAGAGGAGAAATACAGTGCTTTCTCTTAGAAGTGTTTCTGCAGCGTAATCAGCAATAATAAAACATCTGTGATTCTAAAACAGATGGATGGAGTCCATATTCAAAGAGCTCTGTGGCAATTTCAGAGCTCAATTACAACAGAATATCCGCTTGAGTTCTCGATAAATCGCTGAATTTGCGTCTGATAATGCCACAGGGGAACATATAATGTGGAATAAAAAGTGTTTAAGGAAGTCTGTTGTTTGAAAATCAGCCTCTACTTTTTGAAATGTCACAAAAAGGTTGATGTAAACAAAAAGGGAAAACTAAAAGACCCTCTCTAGTCAGAACTGAAAACATCAAGAAACTATATAACACCAATACTGTTATCCATTTGAGGGTAGAGGCAAAGAGTGAAATCAAGGTTTTTATTTTATTTAATTTTATTTTTGAGATTTAAGAGGCCGCTGCTGCTTCTTGAGAACCTGCAATAGGTCATTACAATAAATTGGACCTGTGCTCACAGCCACATGACAGTCGTGAGCGGGTCAAAATGACCCTCTTCCCCCAAATCACCTTTATTAAGCCTTTTTCCTGAAGTGTTATACACTTCCCACTGACAGAGAGGAGTTCAGTCCCCCACCATATGCTTATAGGTAGGTATTGAAGCTAGGATGCTGGTTTAAGCTGGTCCCTTCTGCTGGCCAACAAAAGGTTTTACTGCCTCTATTTTTCATTTCAACTGGAAACTTCAGCAACTCGTAGGTAGGTAGGTTCATAAACATTGTCTTTGCTAGGATAAAGTTCGTCGCTGAGAGCACGCCATCTATATCACCACCTTTACTTCGGACTTCATTTCCCATCATACATCACTCACACCTGTCTGTAATTTGCATGCACTCCTCAGAACATGATCCTAATCAACACACCCCTTCCCTCCTGTATAAAAGCCAGGTTCATACACAAACTCACTGCGAGGTCTTGAAATCCCTTAATGTTTTATTTCTAAATGTTTAAGCTCGTGTTTGATTCTGGACTGTTTACCTGTTTTTTGATTGTCTGCTGCCTGCCCTGACTTCTGCCTGATTCCTCAACATTGATTTTGCCCTGTCTCCTTTGTACTTTTTTGCTGGTGTTTACTCAGCCTGTTTGACCACGAGTTTCAATAAAAGCTTGCAAATGGATTGGCACATCTCAGCTCCCTTTGTTATAGTCTTAAAAAATCGCCTTTAGTCTACATGTAAGTTTATTCTTAATGTATAGTATACAAGTACTCTTTTTAATGTATGCAAAAGTGTACGTTTTCATAGTGCATATAGTGTACAGTGGCATATCTATGCATATGCCAAATTTATGCAATTAAATGGCAGTTAAAGATGGAGAAAGTATGGAACATAATAATATGGATGAGTGTGTAGGAGTATGTGCATACAACTGATGCTTATGAAGAATATGCATGAGAGAGTGCAAGTGAGACTATGATATGGTAAAAGCAGCCTCAGTCAAGTAACTTTACAGCGTACTCAAGTGCATCTATTTTAAAAAGCCAGCAATCTTAAATACAAAAGTCTTGGTTTTAACCAAATGCGGTTTTGCTCCCAGAATAATTTTTTCAAGCTGAGGCAGATGCCAGAGAGATGTTTTGCATTTTCAAGGTTACATAATTTTAACATTCCCCCTCTATTTTAGCATGACTGAAGGCTACACTGTGAAGGACAGAAAACTGTGGTATTCACTTCTCCGTGTTTCTCTATCCCCGCTGACCCAGAGGCGGCCGGAGTAGGAGAGTTGGGACTGCTTCTCCGTGACTCTCTCCCGTGTCATTTAACCAGCAGGTACTCGGACTGATGCACTTACTGAGAGTCCGCAGGCGGAAGCGACTCTTTTGAGGCCACTCCAACGCTAAATTGCATTCTGCCCTCTTCACCCACAAGTCCCTGCAAACAACACAGCGGCGTCGAGAGAGCTGAGAGACAGGAGCTTGCAGCTCCCTTTCCAGTTTCCACTACCAGGACTACAATTTCTTGCATACCGGAGAGAAAAGGTTGAGGTGCCTTCGGGCTTGTGCGAGGGTTGGGAGAGCTCTTATGTGCCCTTTTGTACATCTCCCATTTCTCTCTCTGCCTGTATTCTCTAAGCTCACACTCATTGCCTTTGTCCTTTTGTTATCTTAATGCTTTCTTCATGATTTTCCCTATGAGCCTCCATGATTTCACATCTATAGTGATAAGAGATCCCACTCTCTGATCTTCTTACGCATGTTATGTCCAATTAAAGTCAAAACTGCACAAAATCCTTAAAGAAAGAGTATCTACACAGGAACTGCACACCTTGTGTCATTCACCATACATTCAATCTACATGTAATTTATTGTAGCTGTTCTAAATACACGTTGTATGTTTCAGAACTAGTGATGCATAAAAAGCTCATACACTCTAAGACATGCTGGGTTAAATACAACCCAAAATACAGACTAAATCAATGATTAGGTTATTATCGTTGGGTTAAACATTTGACTCAATTAAACTCATGGAGTTCTCCATATAACCGTATGCAATGGAATGCGAAACCTTTTCACATTAGTGCACCTTTACCTTCACTTTAATGCTTATTAGAATATGCCATTGTTAGTTTAGCATATTGCTAATGTAACTGTTGAAAGAAAACAAAAAATGTGACTCGACTTGACAGCAAGGGACAATGGGAACATGAGGGCTATATACAGTAATGACCTAACAAGAAACCAATCAGAACCAAACATAAACCAATTAAAACAAGACAGGGGAATGCATGACAGGATTGCATGACGGGCAAGGGAATCACAAGATAGGAAGCAGGAACTATGATTTAAACATACATAAAAAAGACATGAAAATCTGATGTAAACTCTAGTACATCTAGTCTATTAATTTTAGATAGCTAGTTTGTCTCCCAACATCCTGGCAGCCCATAACTCTATGCAATTAAAGCTACAGCCTTTAAAAGTGTATTAAGTGTCCATAATTTCACACTTCATTCTTTGATTAAATAAGTGTATCCTAAATGTATCTAAAGTGTACAATTTTCATGTTTTCTGTCTCACTTTATTCTAACTATTTATTTAATATATGAGCTCCAGAAAAAAAAGATTCAACCCAAAATGCTAAAATAGCATAGTGAGAGATTATTAATAAATTTCATTTTTAAACTCAAATATGTTGTGTATGAATAAATTGTGAGTCATTATAGATATCTGAATCACTGACCCTGAACTACAAAAAAATCACATTATACTCAAGGAGAATAAAAATATGCATGATTTACATATTACATGCTATAGGAAAATAATTGTAAATTTGCATTTCTGTAAACTTGCATTTGCAATTCCTGCTGTGGCAATTATTCAAACTCTACCTGTTAATATAGCTACATACATCTGTGCTTCCTCCACACTATTTATTAAGGGTAAAGGTCATTATTATTAATCTAAATCACAATTCTACACAATTTTTTTATTTCACAGTACTAATCTAATGCTGTGGAAAGATTGCACTACTTTCCCAGAAAGACTCATGGATTAACATTATGCTGCAGTGTATATAATTACAGCAAAACAGTCTTCCCGTAGCTTCCTTTAGCTCAGAGAAGAAGCCTAATCAGATTTATCGCAGGCTGCTTCTGTAATTATTTACTCCATTAGCCATTAGTGGCCAACACAAAGTGCACTGGTTTGCAAAATTAGAATCCTTATCTGAATGTTCCAGAAACTTCACTGTATCCTCCACCCAAATGTGTAAATTTAATGGGATATGCAGAAGTTTGTTTAAGGATAGATTAAGGACATTCCAGGATCGGCTGCTGTTCACCCAGAGTTTTAGACAGGAGTTACATGCTTGCTTACAACGGAGGAAACCATTGTCCCAGATCTGGGTTATGAAGAGGACCTGCTTAAATGTGTCTCACAGGTACCTTCCGGCCTGGACTGACCATAGGGCATACCGGGCAATGCCTGCCGGGCCGACGCACATTTTTGGGCTGGGGCTGTCAGTCCTAATTTAATATTTTTTAAAAAGTTTATTAGGCAGATTTATTTATTACCGCAACGGTAGAGTATCTGAGACACAAATCGCGGCCCATTGGTTAACTGTTTTAAAGGACATTGAGCTAGTCCAATGAAATCTCAGGCCACGCCCTTAAATACTCAAATAGCCTATCTAACTTTCAATATTAAAGACACCATACTGTATCAGTGTTTGCATTCTTGGAGGGCTTTGCTGTCCCATAGTGTGAAGATTTCTGGCAGAATTTAGAATTATAGGAGTCTATATGTACACAGTTGCCTACTTATTTTTATTAATTGAAAATTATTTTATATGGGGGATATATATATATATATATATATATATGGTAGGCCTATATGTGATGGTGGGCCGGCTGGACCATAAAATGCCAGGGCCGATTTTTCCTCCCAGTCCGGGCCTGGGTACCTTCACCAATGTAACATCTACTGTAGCCTTGGTTTCCCAAATAATAAACACATTCTGGAACATAAAAGGAAATTCGAGGAAATACGGCAGTGATACTTAGTTACCCTTTCAGTTGAATCACTTCGACGTTACATATGAGAACTCGCCAGAGAGACCAATAGACTATGAGCTTTATACAAAAGGCCAATGAATATTGGCGTACACTTGATTGTGCTAAGGTGCACCTCATTACTGTGTGAGTATAAGAGGATACGAGTGCATTGCACATGCAGCTTTTCGCTTCAGAGCCAGAGTTCTGGAGACCCCCTCGACTGGAGAACGATAGAGTGGAGCGTCCTGACTTCAAGAGTTCCTGCGATCTTCATGCTCTCTCGTCTGATAGCATTTCTCTGGCTGTCAGCGGATCCTGCAGGCTGGTGGCCTTTTTAAAGGCTGGCTGTAACAGTCATCTTTCATATCCAGCAAGCAAAGACCTCTGAGTGCACGGAGACGGCGTCCTCCTGTTGGCACCCAGCACCTCTGCTCCTACCTTAGTAAGGTCGTCGACCTCTCTCTCCATAACAGGGCCGAGTGTGTCCTTCGGGGTGCCCTGAGAGGCTGAGATGTCTTTGGCAGCATTAGAGCGTGAGTCAGATGGTAAGGCTGAAACCGCATTGGGAGGGTGCCGCGCTGTGGGGGTGGTGCTGCCAGGGTGTGCGCGGCAATCCCTCAGGTGGAGCGTGCTGTCGTGGTGCACTTGTGCCCGTGTGGTGCCTCCGCCTGGCGGGGTCAGTCACGCCTCCTGTCCAAGGCATGTAAGCTGTTGTCTGTCCTGGCAGGCAAGGCTTACTGTGCCACTGGACAGGCATGCTACCGCCTTGCACGGCATGGCAACACTTCAGGTCTACCAGGCTAAAGCGTTGAAACACCTGCATGAGAGTAGTCCTAACCAGGGGGCAATGCAGGAACTCCGCGATGTGACTGACTTCGCTCTCCGGGCGACGAAAGTCACAGCGTGTTCCCTTGGTCAGGTGATGTCCACCGCGGTGGCCCAGGAGCGACATCTCTGGCTGAATGCTTTCTCGACGCCCCCATCTCCCTGGTCGGCCTGTTCTCAGCAGTCAGCTGTTCTCAGCAGTCCAGAAGCAGACTGGCGACGCGATGTCTCACATCCTACCTACAATCAGTAAGTTCCCCATTGAGTCTGCCGTTGTTTTCCATTTTAGACTGTTTAATCCAAATTCCCTTACTTACAAGAAGTTTTTGCCTTCAGCCTTGACTTCAGGCAAGTAAAACATGCTCATTTGGAATAAGGTCATGTGCCTGATTTTCCAGCCAAGAGCAATCCACATTTTGTCTCAAAAAAAAAAATCCTTAGATGTGTTTACCTTATGTGTGATTGTCATTGTCATTGTTCTGCCACAAAAAAAGAACCATGAAATATTGTCATGTTTTGAAATACAATAAAAAAAACTGTCAAAGTTTAATATGCTTAATGCAATCTTTTTTTATTATTATATTTTTTTGTGAAAAGTAATTTACAAAAATAACTGATTTGTACCAAACGTTGTAACATCTAATGTTAATTTATATTGCTGTAAAATCTTACAATTTAAAAAGACATGTTTTCTATTTTAGAAATGACCAGAAAATGACCAGAAAACAGGTCATTTAAATTATAATAGTATTTCAGAATATTACAGTTTTCTCATTTAATTCATTCTTTTATTCAATTGTATTTATTTATTTCAACATTAACAACATAAAAAAAAAAGATTTCAAACTTTTGCACCCCACACATAGCTATGGGTATTCATTTCAAACATTAGAAATTTTGAAATTAAAAACTGCATTTTTTATTTTCAAGCAGGTTTTCTGCACCAATGCACATTCACCCAGTCCAGTGTTTTTGTGCTTTTTATAAACTTTTCACATTGTGTTACATTGGCTCATGCTAAAACATGGGAAGGCACAAGCTTTCATGTTTCACACTGCTCAGTGTTTATCATGCATTAATAATTAATCCCACTCTATGTAGTCAAGTTTCACGCTTTCACACTGCACATTACTAAACCCCGGGTTAACACTCATTTGCATATTTATGAGGTTAAGAACATTTTCAAATGCTGCATGAGGCGAATATGCAACCTGTTTTAGTAAATGTTTGTGGAAATGTCACCACATAAATTACTCGGGCTGAAATATGGCTCTATATAAATCTGTATCACTCCACTTAATGTTACTCCATGATATGTTTTCTTCAGACATGAAGGCTCAACACAGTTGAAGTTTGCTTTATCTGTTGATACATGATGCTGTATTACAACTCCCCTGATGCACTTTAGGCATGGAAAGGCACAAAGACTTTATGCAATGCTTTTTCTGTGACAATTTAATGTTAAGCAGTCAAGCGTATTACATACGGCAATGGCAGACACTCTGCATTAGAGCACATTTTGATATAATGCCCTGAAAATCTCCCAGCCACTTAAATTGCTGAAAGCCGAGAGCATACGGAGGGAAGGTTAGGTTATGGCGTGCCTTTGTCTCATGTCCTTTGGCCCTTACGCTTGAATAAAGGCCTGTGTTAAGTGCTGAACATAGAAGCAATTCTTTGAGCCTCACACACTTCCTGTGGGGCAACTCTACATGAGGGGAGAGTCCTTGACCCAATTACATAGAACACATCTGATATGTGCTGGATCATAGCAGTACCTGCATGAGTGTTTGAAAAATTATATGCAGTGGAGATGGGTGACTGAATTATTTATTTCAAAGTATTTGTTGTACTACCTTTATGCTGAAGTTGAAGAAATCACTGATTAAGAGCAACACATTGAGACCAGTGGGAATTACAAAACAAACAAAACAAACTAACAACTTAAAAAAAACCACTTACGCAAAATGTCTTGCAGTGGAGTAGTATTTGTTTTATCTGTTAGTGATATTTGTATTAGAAACTTTTTACACAAAATCATTAAGGTTAAAGGGATTTACACAAAAAAGTATAATGCCTTATAGTACAGTATCTTTTCAAATATGGTAGTAAATATAGTGAAATATACCATTTTACAATGAGAATTATAAATGAGAATTGCAAAATAATAACAATTGTGAGTTACCACTTTTTACAGTTTAAAAGAAGTTCTTTAGAACATATAATGAAAGTATTTCTAGCAACAGACATATATAAATGTACATGTATATAGTGTGTAATTTGCACTCTTAGGAACAGGGAAAATTAGGAAATGTCTGTCTTTGAACATGAGACAAATGTTATATAGTAGCAGTTATTAAATAAGTATATTTATTATTATCGTTGTATTATTGTGCTTTCTCTAAGGTCCACATAAAAATGTTATCAAGAGTACAAAAAAAAAGTAAATAATGTAGATTTGTGAAGTAATAAGCTATTTTCTGTCTTTTTAAAACCCTCATCAGAGCACTTTCTTTGAATAGGATTGTAAATATTTTCAATATTTCTGAAAATCCCACATCAAATCTAATCCGTATTAAAAGGAAGTGAACAAAGGACTGAATTCTTACACATGCAGTCTGAATCTTCAATAAAAATAAAGTTCCTCCACTTCTTCCTAATGTTGAGATCAGAAGAAAGGCAATGCAAATTCCCACAGCTTGGCACTCAACAGCATTTTGTAGTCTGTGGAGCATCTTTATCATTTTGTTTCTGTGTAGACGTGCATGCTATTCACATTACACTTCACAAGTTTGCGCTTTTTTTGCGCAAATTTGGCGTGCTGTCCGGGGGGCGAGCTGGGGGAACGTTAGACTCCGAGCCCAAGTGGTTTGAACCCTAGCGAGGGCCGGAGCTCGGCGTCCGGCTCGTTCCCCATATTACCTTGATTAGGTAATGCAGGCCGGCTGAGATTAATCATCCAGCGCTTCCTCC